>JAJOOH010006321.1:0-31600 GCA_029582605.1 Solanum gracilifrons | reverse complement strand
ACACCCTTACCCCCCCCCCCCCCACCGCGCCACTCCACCTAGGCCACCTCCGTCAATTTATTTTTTTCTAAAAAAAATTGTTTTTCAAAAAATATTTCAAATTTAAAACTTTTTTCATTTTTACGCCACCCCTACCCTTACCCCTCCCTCCACCCGCCACCCCCACCCAGATCATTCCCGTCAATTTTTTTTTTAATAAAAATTACTTTTGGAAAATACTTCAAATTTTTTTAAAAAAACATTTTTTACGCCATCCACTCCCCACCCCTACCCGCTCCCCCCATCCAGGCCACCCCGCTTTTGAAAAATATTTCAAATTTTTAAAAATTTCATTTTTATGCCACTCCACCCCCTACCCAACCCCCCAGCCGCCAACCCCCAACCCAGCCCCCACCCAACGACCACGTTAAAAAAAAAATTCTTAAAAAAAATTGTTTTTGAAAGTTTTTTCCCTGGGTTAGGTCCTAGGTCGAAAGTTTGGGTCAAGTCCTGGGTCAGATCTCATGGTCAGATTTTGGAATGGTCATCGGGGGTCTTGTCCTAGTTTGGGTGTCGGAGTTGTGTCCTAGATCAATTATCGGGGTTGATTTTCAAATCAGAAATTATTTTCCTAAAGAGTATTTTTTTAGTCTCAAGCAAAAAAAAAAAGATATTTTCTGAAAAATATTTTTCATTTACCAACCAAACATTAAAAAATATTTTCTACTCTCCAACCAAATATTAGAAAATATGTTAGAAATGCACTTGTTTTCCAAGAAAACATTTTCAATTGAAAACATTTTCCTTCGTACCAAACATACTCAAAAAGGTCCCACTTCTTCTAGAAAAAAACACCACAAGTTTCAACTTTAACCGTTTAACGTGTTCAGTTCTTGGCCATGAAGCATACCTAACATAATCCATTTAAACTTTCTATCCGTTAACTACTCTCAAAATTTAATGTCCCATGTAAAGGACTTGACTGCCCAACTCACTCACTTTGTTTTTTCTCATTTAATGTGTAATACTCGTATTGAAGTTTGACTATTTTGGATTTATAAGTTGTAGGGCCTTATTCGTGCGGAGACATTCCTTACCAATAAATTTTTCATATTCAGAGCTCGAATTCGAGATTCTCTAATTAAAAAATGAATTACCTCATCCACTACACTACATCCACTGGACTACATGCATGAAGGTTCATGGCTAATGAGTCGAGTTTTTAATGAAGCTAGACTCGTATGCTTAGTCTTTTTTATTTCTCAAAAACAAAAAAATTACCCATTTGTTTTCTTGTGTTTAGTAATAAAGTAATAAAAAAATAATTATTTCAAAAATATTTATCTATAATCTAGACAAATATTATAAAGGACAGCAAGTATGTTTATGGAGTAGTGGGGATGAAAGCAACGGAGGTGTTGGTTGGATTCGGTTTAAAAAGACCTATGTGTCCCCATACTATAGAAATAGTCACTTTTGACCAGAAAACACAATTTTTGATGAATTATTTTACTTACGATGTAAGATAAAATAATTAACATATGGTTAATTAAATTTGCATAAATATTTTTGTGAAGATGATCTCTTATTACCATTTATAAATTAAATAGAAGAAAATAAAATTGTAAAAATGAAAATCTCTTATAAAAAGGATATAAAATAAAAAGTAAGTTCGTAAATGACTACAAAATCAAATCTCTCTCTCTCTTTTTTTTTATATTTATTAATATAAAACTCATAATTCTAACTAGCAACCAAACTACCCTCTAAATTCTACCTAATTTTTTTTATACGTATACACAATTTAAATCAAAGTTACAAAGTTCAGCCAACTCATAATTATTTATGCACTAGGCCCGTTCCTGTTTAATTTACCCCAACACTATTTATATCTCAAATTAAACACTTAAAAGGTGGTTTGATTATTGATTAGAAAGTGTATTATTTATATACTAAAATAAGAATAGTTAATATTATATTTAATAGTTTGTATTTTTTTTAAATAAATAAATTCAATACTATAAGTATGGTTTTAATTATCATTTTATAATCATACATAACTCAAACATCTATAAGTTAAGTCGATTAATATATTTCTATTATTCTATCCTATATAAAATAAAAATAAAATAATTTATATACAAATAACTAAATCATGCATAACTAGTCTCTATTTCATTAAAATTTACATAATTCTAACCAGCATAAACAATCCCTTATTATACAATATTTCTTCCGTCTCATATTAGTGCCCCTTTACAACGCTCCTTAAAAAATATAAATAAGTAGAATAGTTTTGTTTTCTTTAAGAATTTTTTTTGAAACTTTACAAACTTATTTACACTTTCAAAAAGAAAAAACGATTGTAAAGATAAATTAGAAAAAATCCAAATAATTCTCTCTTGATTTGGAAAGTTGACAAATAATTCGGAACAACCAACTTTAGTAACGTGGGCGACTAATATGTGACCGAGGGTAGAAATATTAAATGAAAGTTACAAAGTTGAGCCAACTCATAATTATTAATGCTCTAGGTCCCCCCTACCCCATCATCCCCCAACTATTTATATCTCAAATTAAACACTATCACTTTATTACATTTTCATTGTTCTCCTCTTTGATCATGGCTAGAAATGATTTGAAAATATTAGGAGCATGGCCTAGTCCATATGTCATGAGGACTCGTATTGCTCTTAACATCAAATTTTTGGCCTATGATTTCTTGGAGGAACAATTTGGTACTAAAAGTGAACTTTTACTTGAATCAAATCCAATTTACAAGAAAATTCCAGTTCTAATTCATGATGGAAAGCCCATTTGTGAATCTCTTATTATTGTTCAATATATTGATGAAAATTGGACTAATTTTGGTCATTCTATTCTTCCCTCTCATCCTTATGATCGTGCCATTGCAAGATTTTGGGCATCTTACATTGATGATAAGGTGTGTGCTTTGATTAATTTTTAGTTTCTCTTGTTCTTTCCTACTATGTATGCTTGATAAGTGTACTTTTAAGTACGACGATACATATATAATTTTGAGTTATTGAGTTCTTGATGAATTATTTTTAAATATTAAGTGAAAGTTAGATAGAAATACAACGTGTTCCATGATGTGTAGTTATTTTTGTGGTTGTTGGTTACCGGAGAATATTTGTTGAAGTTTCTTGTTACTTGCTCCAATATTAATATTTAGAGATTATTTTTAATTTTTAAAATACTCAAAAATTCTATCAAATTGTTCTTCAATTGGTTAGCATAATATTGTTATTTTTAACTTTTGAAATATATATTTTGCACTTACCAGTCAAACACAGAAAAAAGTTTGTAGGAAAATATATATGAAAAAAAATTCAGAAGGAAAATTACTTTCGTGATACCAAACACACTTTTATAGCTAGCTAGCGGCTTATACAAATTATCTTACAATTGATAAAGCAGTAGCTAGCGGCTTGTACAAATTATCTTACAATCGATAAAGCACGAGAGGTGCTAAGTATATAAAAAGGTTAAACTTAAATGCATTTTAAAACCTTGCCGACGTAGGTCCGTGGACAACGTCACTAGGTAACTGGACTGTTTTAATGTGCGTATAATGTATAATACGCTTATTAATTGCATGATAATGACATATATAATGTATAAGTATCTTGTGGACTGTAATTAGGTTGTTAATACAACTTTGAGCACTTAATTAACATGATAATCATGACTTCCAAAATGTAAATATTTGTAGACTGGTTTGTAATTGTAAATACATATTTAACTCTGTCGTATTTTCTTTTAGGTGTGTTCAATGTGGAAAATAGTTTAACTACAAAAAATAATATTTGTTTTACTATACCAAATATTTTTCATTTCTTCAGTTATATATCAAGATCTCTTTAGTGGATTGTTTTCTGTCTTTATTTCGTAAATGGAGAGAGAAAAAAATAAATTACTCTCTCTGTTCCAATTTATGTGACTTACTTTCCTTTTTAATCAGTCTAAAAAAGAATGACACATTTATATATTAAGTAACAATTTAACTATAAAATGTCTATTTTACCCTTAATGAAATGATTTACTGCCACACAAATTTCTATCATTCATTTTGGACCACAAGTTTTAAAAGTCTTCATTTCTTTCTTAAACTCTATGCCAAGTCAAATTACCTCACATAAAATGAGATGGAGGGAGTATATCTTTATGGATCAAAATTCTATTGTGTTAGGAATTAGCAAACTAGTCTGCTAATCGATCGCTAAATTGCTTGAAGCTAACAATTTTTTTTGAAAATCCATCACTAAATAGAATTAGCAACATATTTTGTTGTTTAAATGCATTAGTATTCACATTATTATGAGAAAAAGAAGTAGTATTTCGATTTTCGATGTGGAAATACATGTAGTGGTCAATTTTGTTAGTTAGAAAATTGTATTGTACAAATATGTCAATAACAATCTTTCTTACGCCTATAAATTGTTGAGTTCTCTTGACATGAGTTAGGGTAGTATATGTACTAACATTTTACTTGATCCTACAGTGGTTTCCAGCACTGAGTAGCATGGCAGCAACACAAGAAGAGAACGCAAAAAAGGCAGCAACGGAGACTGTGATCGAAGGCCTAGTGTTGTTGGAAGATGTCTTCAAGAATTGCAGCAATGGCAAGAAGTTCTTTGGTGGAGACAAAATCGGATACTTGGACATTGCACTTGGTTGCTTCTTGGGTTGGCTGAAGGTGAACGAGAAATTAAACAACGTAAATCTGCTTGATGAATCCAGAACTCCGGGTTTATACAAATGGGCTGAAGATTTTTGTGGTGATAGTGCTGTCAAAGATGTCATGCCTGAAACTGATAAGCTTGCTCAGGCTGCTAAGGTCATTTGGGCAAAAATTAGAGCTCAAGCGTCTAGCTAAATTCGTATGTTCTTCTTTTGATCATGATGTGTTTAGACTATGACGTCTTGATAGTTATTTTCAATCTACATTTGGTCTTTTTGAAAGGGCTAAATAGTACGTTGACATTGTGTAATAAGCTATTCAGCAAAGATCTACTAGTCACTACTCCTTCCGTTCCACTTTTCTGTATTACTTCATTGCAGAAAGAATGACACAGTTCTATATTTCCTTAACAAGATGCTTTCATAGTCAAATAAGTGCTAAAACATGTTTAAGACCACACATTTTATAATCACGCCAATGTTATGACATATTTAAGATCACAAGTTTCAAAATGTTGAATTCTTTTGGAATCTATCAACAAATGTACAAACTAATTAAGAAGGTCCTCTCCTTTCAATTTTATCATTCACACACTCTGCCAACTTCACAATCCACTCTTCACACCATACTTTAAGCACTATTTTGTGTTTCTAACTATGTTTTGATCATGGCTGAAAATGATGTGAAACTATTAGGATCATGGCCTAGTACATTTGTCATGAGGCCTCAAATAGCCTTTAACGTAAAATCTAAGGGCTACGATTTCTTGGAGGAACACTTGGGTTCTAAAAGTGATCTTCTCCTTAATCAAATCCAGTTTACATGAAAATTCCAGTTCTAATTCATTATGGAAAGGCCATTTGTGAATCTCTCATCATTGTTCAGTACATTGATGAAAATTGGACTAATTCTGGTCCCTCTATTCTCCCCTCAGATCCTTATAATCGTGCCATTTCCCGATTTGGGGTATGTTATATTGACGATAAGGTACACATCCCTCTTAGTAACTGTAAAAGCTTAAGTTATTAACGAGAGCACTTCAAGTTACTTAGTTATATTATGTCTCAAAGAATCCTGCCCCTATGTGTAGTGTTTGATTTTTTTTCATTGCCAAACAGACAGTATATTTTTGGTTTTTTGAGTGGCGGTGGCAACTCTATTACGTGTAAATTATTTGATTGTGTTATCTAAAAGGTTAAATTATTAAGAATAAAATATTTCTAATTGCTTGATTATATTAATTGTATCTAACTATTAGATTTCTCTGCTTAATCAATCTTAGCTGCCTTTAATTGTATATTAGAGGTTTGTGTACCACATTAGGGTACATTTGACGAAAAATTGATGTGTATACAGTGGCGGATCTAGAATTTTAAATTAATGAATTCTCACTATATTTAAAGCATATTACAACATGTTGACCTCACTTACAATATTGTTTATTTTGTAGCAAAGACAAACCGGCATAATGTACTAGATACAACTTATGTGCAAGATGCATCGAATGTTGTTTCATATTTCATTAAAAAAGAGTGTTAACTCTGCTTATTAGTCATTCCTTCAATATTAGTTGTTGAGGAAGTTAGGCATGGCAACAAATAGTGTAAAGCTTCTAGGTGTATTGGCAAGCCCGTTCGTGAACCACGCTGAAATAGCCCTCAAGATAAAGTCTATTGAGTCTGAGTTTATACAACAAAATATGTTAAACAAAGGTGAGCTGCTTCTTAAATCCAACCCTATTTACAAGAAAATCCCCGTCCTGATCCACGGCGAAAAGCCTAACTGTGAGTCCCTTGTCATCCTTCAATACATCGATGAAGCTTGTCTAAATGGTCCCTCCATTTTTCCTTCTGATCTTTATGATCATGCCATAGCACGACACGATTTTGGGCAGCCTATATAGATGAAAAGGTGCCATCTCCTATAATTGTTAACAGTTGAATTTGTAACTTATCAGAAACAACTTCTCTACTTCTGAGGTAGGGGTAAGGTTTGCGTACACTCTACCTTCCCAAACCCTTTGTAGGACTAGTATGTCCCGAAAATTCCTCTTACATATTGTAGTGTCTTATTCGTTTTCATGCCCAAACATGTAGTATATATTTTTTTTCTTTTGAGTGGGGGTGGAAACTCTAATACCATGTTGAAATTGTGTGATCATTTTATGTAAAAGCTTAAGCTATTATGAATAAAACATTTCCAATTGCTTAATTATGTTGTTCACGCTCTAGATGTTCAGTCTTGAATATGTGTTGGAGAGTGTTAGAGTCTCACATTGGTTGAGAGAATAAGTTGTCATCACGAGCTAGCGAGGTTAATTTAGGCCTACTGCTTATTTCCTTAACAAATTCTTTGGAGGGTTCATGTTTCTCTTTTAAGTTATTGGTTGCAATAGGATTTACATTTTAATTGATGCTGCAGTGGTTTCCATCATTCCGTTGCTTAGCAATTTTCCAAGGAGAGGATGCCATAAAGGCAACACTAGAGCCAGTGTTCACAGTCTGGTGTTGTTGGAAGATGCCTTCAAGAATTGCATCAAAGGTAAGAAGTTCTTTGGCAGAGACAAAATTGGATACATGAACATTGCACTTGGCTGCTTCTTGAGTTGGATGAGGGTGACCGAGAAGATGAACAACGTCACATTGCTTGATGAAGCGAAGATTCCAGGTTTATACAAATAGGCAGAAATTTTTTGTGTTGATAGTTCTGTCAAAGATGTCATTCCTGAATTCTAGATAAGACCCAAACTAGTGTACTAGTTCTTAATTCAACTATAGTAGAATATTCAGATATACTCATCTTGTTCACTAAAGTTATCAAAAGCGATATGTCAACATAAGGGACAAGATTCATAACATAGAAATAATACTTTCCATCTTTATGATTACTTTGTAAGCATTAGATGCTTGATTGTTGGAATGTATGCGTCCACCAGTGATCACGGGACTAGGTCTCTCGACTGAATAACAATGCAGAAAATAAATAGCACAATGTAAAACAGGCACAAGAGTTTTACGTGGAAACCTCCTTGCTCAAGGAAGTAAAACCACGACCTGTCACACAGGATTTTCAAACTGTTTTCACTAATCTTCTCAAGCAAAAGCGAAACATAGTTTACAACCATAACCGTGAGATTAACACTCTAATCCCACACTAAGTAATACTCATATTACTTAAACAAGCCAAAGCAATAATCCTATTGCCCACTAAACCAACTAACTCTAGTTGATCTAGACTTTAAGAACTCCTAAGGCTAACTCTAGCCACCAACTCCGATCTCCAAGACAAGAGCTTAAACAAGCAGCAACTCTGCTGCACCACACATCAACTAACTCTAGTTGACACTCCTAGGCAACTCTACCCAAGAGAACACCAAAACAATGGTGTAAAAGGCTTGACCAAAACTTTAGAAGATTCGACTAACTAACTCTAGTTAATACAACTCAACTAAATGTTTAGACAAGCAAATGATCTACTATCCTTTATAACTTAGGAGTAGATTTACAATGTAAGCACATAAGACACAAAGCTCAAAATATAACATACACTCTTCTTCACTCTATCAGGTCCCGTTGTTGAGTTGAGAAGTGTTCTTCCATGAAGATGGCCTTCTCTTTTCAAGCTTATGAATTTTCAAAGAAAATCCAAGTTTTTGTTTGCCAAATCTTGAGTTTGTGTTTTTTAGAAGAGACTATATCAAAATGAACACAAACTCTTTGGGACCGCCCATTGGCTGAGAGCCTACCTCTCTGGAAAGAAGTGCACCTACCACATCAGAGGTGGCAACTTTTCCGACAGTTTTCTTGTCTTCCTTTCACATACGCAGTCTTGCAGGGACTAGGTCCCTTGCAAACTTTTCTTGGTGAATTCTTGAGAAGACTTGCTGGTTCCCTCTCCTTTTGAATGAATTAATTAATTTGTTATTTGTCATGTTGACTAAATCTCCTTTTGAATGAATTAATTAATTTGTTATTTGTCATGTTGACTAAATCAACCATAAAGAGTTATTGGCAATTGGACAAACAACCTCGTCCATTCTGATTGGTGTAGTACGCTAACGCCTCACCAACCTTTGACAAGACAACTTTCCAGCTGTACACCATTATAAATCTAGACGAGAGAACTCTGCCAAGCACTGGGTCCCTGCATTTGTGAGACACTGAAACATACTGTTTCATCCTCTCTTCCTGGTGGTGCAGTACACTGCACTTTTCACCTATCACCTGTCATGACAGCTTTACAATTGTACCCCATTTGAATCTGGACAAGAGCACTCTGCCACAGACCAGGTCCCTGCATTTGTGAGGATCATCAAAACACCTAGAATATAACATTTTCCCCTTTTTTGATGCTGACACACAAATATTCCTCACACTGATTTTATTCATTCATTTCATTGTCAGCAGTCCCAATAACAAGGGTATGATTCCTTGTTAGATCTTTAAGTTTGTTAAATCATCAAAACTTAACATCAGCTTCAAAATAACATTTCCCCCCTTTTTGATGATAACAGACTTATTCACCAGTTCCCCCTATCAACAAGAGCTCTTCAGGTAACTAGAGTTTCATCATCCCCGAAGTTTGTCAAATCATCAAAACATAAAAATATCATTTTCTCCCTTTTTGATGATAACAGACTCATTCAGTATTTCCCCTATCAACAAGAACTCTTCAGGTAACTGGAGTTTCATCATCCCCGAAGTTTGTCAAATCATCAAAACATAAGAATAACATTTGCCCCCTTTTTGATGATGACAAACATGTTCAACTTTTCCCCCTATCAATATGACCATGTCCTCTTCAAGTAGCTAGCATTGATTTCCCCTATCGACATGACTATGTCTTATTCAAGTAGCTAGCATTCATTCCCCCTATCGGCATGACCATGTCTTCAAGTAGCTAGCATTCCCCCTATCGACATGACCAAGTCTTCAAGTAGCTAGCATTGACCTCATACCTTAACAATTGCATTGATCTCATACCTTAACAATTTTCCCCCTTTTGGCATCATAAAAAAAGGGTTAAAGCAGTAAATCAAGTTGACAGAAATGCAGTTCAACCAAATTCATGGCCACTTGGGCAACATTGAGCATAAGTAAAAATGCATAAAGAAAAAAGATAGGTCAGTAGAAACAAGACATTGTTCATCCATAAATAAAAGATCAGCCATCAAAGCATTGCAAATATGATTATGAATGAAAACCAGGACAATGCCCACTCAGTTTCGATAGAAAATGAGAAATGAAGACTGACATAGAAATTTAGGAAGAAAGGGGATAACTTAGAGGCAAGGGATTTAAAAAGTAGAATTAGTAGAGCATATCCCTTAGCATGATATTTTTAGAAGCCTCCCTTGAAGTTCAGCATGCTTTGCTGCCCAAGCTTCATGTTGAACCTTCAGGGCTGCCCGTTTTTTTTTTGTTCAACCTGGTCCCTCTAATAGTGCTGTTTCAGAAGCTGAGCCTTTAGGCAAGCCATTTTAGTATCCCTGTTAGCAGGAGAAATTGTCATAGCTTCCAACACTAGCCTGAGTTTCTCATAACAGAAATATTAGTAAAATCAAACTTACTCAAGGCCTCTGAGATGAATAGATCAATAATTAAGGAACCAAAAAGAAAATTTCATTTCATTCTTTTTAAACAGACACCCTTCTTTTAAGAATACTGTGAGTTCTCAGAGTATCAACTTTTTCACTTTTTAAACATCATATTTTCCACTTCTTCCTTTTGCTTGGTGGACCTGGTCCCTCTTCATACTTAAAAACATCTTCATCAGAAAATTCCCCAGTAAGAACAAAGGGTTTAAACATTTGAAGAGTTTTTGAGAGAGGAGTTTCAAAAAACTCTGATATGGAATATAAAGGAATACAATTGATCACGGGACAAGGTCCCTAGACAAAATAACAATGCAGAAAATAAATAGCACAAAGTAAAACAAGCACAAAAGTTTTACGTGGAAACCTCCTTGCTCAAGGGAGTAAAACCACGACTTATCACACAGGATTTTCAAACTGTTTTCACTAATCTTCTCAAGCAAAAGCGAAACACAGTTTACAACCAATTAACACCCTAATCCCACACTAAGTAATACTCATATTACTTAAACGAGCCAAATCAATTATCGTATTGCCCACTAAACTAACTAACTCTAATTGATTTAGACTTTAAGAATCCCCAAGCTAACTCTAGCCACCAACTCCGATCTCCAAGACAAGAGCTTAAACAAGCAGCAACTCTGCTGCCCCACACATCAACTAACTCTAGTCGACACTCTTAGGCAACTCTACCCAAGAGAACACCAAAACAATGGTGTAAAAGGCTTGACCAAAACTTAGAAGATTCGACTAACTAACTCTAGTTAATACGACTCAACTAAATAGTTAGACAAACAAATGACTTACTATCCTTTATAACTTAGGGGTAGATTTACAATGTAAGCACATAAGACACAAAGCTAAAAATACAACAAAGACAGGTCCCGTTGTTGAGTTGAGAAGTGTTCTTCCTTGAAGATGGACTTCTCTTTTCAAGCTTATGAATTTTCAGAGAAAATCCAAGGTTTTGTTTGCCAAATTTTGAGTTTGTGTTTTTGAGAAGAGACTATATCAAAATGAACACAAATTCCTTAGGACCGCCCGTTGGCTGAGAGCCCGCCTCTCTGGAGAGATGTGCGCCTACCACATCAGAGGTGGCAACTTTTCTGATAGTTGTCTTGTCTCCCTTTCAACGCAGTCTTGCAAGAACCAGGTCCCTTGCAAACCTTTCTTGTTGAGTTCTTGAGAAGACTTGCTGGCTCTTTCTCCTTTTGAATGAATGAACTAATTTGTTGTTTGTCGTGTTGACTAAGTCAACCATACAAATTTATTGATCGTTAGACAAACAACTTAGTTCATTCTGATTGGTGTAGTACGTTGACGCCTCACCAACCTCTGACATGACAACTTTCCAGTTGTACACCACTATAAATCTAGACGAGAGAACTCTGCCAGGGACTGGGTCCCTGCATTTGTGAGACACTGAAACAGAAAATCTCGTCTGTTCTTCCTGTTGGTGTAGTACACTGCACTTTTCACCTACCACCTGTCATGACAGTTTTACAGCTGTACCCCATTTGAATCTGGACAAGAGCACTCTGCCAGGGACCAGGTCCCTACATTTGTGAGGATCATCAAAACACCTAGAATATAACAATAATGTAGATGCTTCATAACCCCAATTTTACTAATTTTCCTGCTGAAGTTGCAAAAGAAAATCTTTAGTGTCATAATTTTGATGTGAGGTTGCAACCAAGATATTCTTTGAAGGAAAACGTGTTAAAATAATCGTTACTATATGAAATATCTGAATTTTACCCAATACACAAAAAAATAATCTTTAGCGGCAATTATTTAATGGTAATAACTCAATTGCCGCTAAATATATATTTTTAGTGGTAATTAGCACTCTTTGTATATGTCCCTAAAGCCTTTAGCGATATATAATATCTAATGACACTTAACTAATGCTGGTAAAGACTTTAGCACTCTTTATTAATGTGTCTATTTATTGCCGCTAAAAGTTATTTTTGTTGTAGTGATTTTGAGAATATTCATACTCTGGTTGTTTAAAAATTATCACGTACTTACCTTTACCTCAACGAAGCTCCAACCTGACACGTCCAATCCACCCAATCTATGCTAGAGCACTGTTAAGAGTCAAGTGCAAGTTACAATTTAACAAAATACTTTTATGAATAGAAAGTACAAACAGCAAAGCATTATGCAAGATAGCATAAAACACAGATTTATTTATGATTGCTAGGATTATAATAAGAGCAACAATCCGCACAACCTAGTAATTAAATAACTTAACTTTTCTCTTGTTGACACCCAATTTTGGACCTCCACAATATATATTAATCATCGAGCTTCTTAAATTTTAAACGATTTAAAATATTCGACTTTATAAAATCCGAAACTTTTTTTTCAAGTAATTTTGTCATTTTATAAGAATAATAATAATTATTTTTATTATATTTAAAAAAAAATAAAAATAAAATAAAATATATATATATATATATGTTTACATAATTATGTATATAATTAGTACATTTTAAATATTCAAAAATTGTTTCAAAAAGATTTTGTTTTTTAATTAAATATTTTGCTAACTAATTTAGTTAATCAATAGTTTATATTTTTGAATTAATTAGTTTATAATTAAGTTAATTATTTTATTTAGTTAAGATTAAGAAACTTGTTAATTAATTAATAACAATTATTCTTATTTAAATTTTGGCCGAAATCAACCAGTTGCTTCAATTTGATCAAAATTGCAATTCATGTGGTTATTTTTCGTAAGCCAATTAACCACATTCTTGGCTTCCTTTTCAATATCCTTTTTTATACAATTTCCCAAACTCAATATTTCAAAAGACACAATAGCAAAATCCACCAATTTCCAATTTAGCATGCCCAATTATTTCAATTCCAACTCCAACAAAAAGAAACCTAGCCCACCAGCGATCCAAACAAAACATCAGCAATAAAAATTTCCAACAACAACAATACGACAGCATACATCAATACATATACCCGACCCCAATGCGTCTTCCTCCCCAGACGCGACCAGAAACAGCGAAACAAGTAGCAAACCCAGTCCAATTGCGACCTCACGCATCCTCTCCTTCTCTCTCTCATCTGTTCGCACCAAGATCATTTGAGAATCAGTCCAGGTGTCTCAAACCTCTCCCTCATTTGTCCTTCGCTTAGATGAAATGGCCATCCTTTTGTTTCCATTGAAAAATTGTACTGATTTCGAGCTAGCACCTTATCCTCGGGATGGGATTCGAAATTTGAATTTCGAATCGGACAAATTCCACCCGAATTTCCCCCTAAATCAGCCCTATTCTCCTCTATTTAAGTGGCTTTTCTTTTTCAGTTTTAGGGGTTGGGGAAAAAAAGAGTTAGAAAGGTTAGAAAAAGTTTAGGAAGAAAAGTTGAGCCATAATTTCGAGTTGAGTTCCTGTCGTGTACTGATTTGGATGCATTTAGTTTGGCTATTGATTGTTTACATCTTGCTCCATGATTGAAGATTTTTTTCTTTTCTTTTCTCTTGTTGAAATGGGTTATATCTCTTGTTTCAAAAGCGTGATTTCCTTCCCCTTATAACATGAGTAGTTGTTTGGGATTGTTATTTATTTTAGTTTGAAATGATAGTAACTTGGTCCAATTTATGTATTAATACAAAATGAATGGCTGCAACTTGTTTTTTTTCTTTCTTTTCTTATTTGATTACTGTTCATAAAAATGCACAAGTCCATAATTATGTGTTACTCCGTGTGATGATTTTCTGCGTTTTCTTTAAATTTGGGACTCCTTTGTTACGCTCATTCTAGTTCTTATGACTAGTTTGACATTCAACCTACGCCTATTTTGAATGGCGTCACGTGAGCTTTGTTGCTATGACTTAGTCATTTTCTTTCCACTTTAGGAATTATACTTAACTGTTGATTAATAGGTAACAAAGTTTGATACTAGTATTCACTGTGCAGCCTTGTACCCTGAAACATTTTATGTCTTATGGTTCATCCATTTGTGTTGCTAATTATCAATCTTTCATATACTTTATTATAAGCTTTTGTCATATGCATGGAGTTGTATCATGTTTCCTATTTACATGCAGTAGCCGTTTTAATTGCTCGTGCTTATCTTACCTTTTGATAGAATTGAAATGAATCTTGTTTTTCTTTTCATTTTTTAGTGGCCTATTCAATAACTTATCATATGAACTACTATATAGTTCCCTTGCCTGGGATTTGAACATCATGCTAAGATTTTGGATTCTACTCGATTTTAACTCTTTTCGTTTGCCTCACTTTCAATATATGTGACATCAATCCGAGTTCATTTTGGACTCCTCTCTACATCTTCGAGTTGAATTCATTTGAGTCAGCCCCATCGATTTGAATGAAGAGAAGTCGGTGGACAGGTCAATTTGGGATCAAGCCGGAAGTCGAAATAAATGGGCTAAACGAGCTCTAAATTTTCAGCTATTGTATTTTGTTTATTATTGGGCCTAATCCCACTTAGTCATTGTGTTTACTATCATGTTTTAATTTAGGACAGGTGGGAGATGGGCCTAAGACCCAAAGAAGTAAATTTCAAAATTTAGTCTAGGATATGTACAAAAATGGGCAAGAATTGGACCAAAGGTCCAAAATGAATATAGGCCCTAGTATTGGCCCTGACAGACAGATCCAGACTTGGGCCCAAATCCTCTTTCCCTATCTATTTAATTTTCATTATGTGTTTATCTATTAAAATTAATTTTAAGTTTTTCAATAAATTCAAATCCCCAAAAGACAACCATTTTGAATTAATCACTCAACTAAATTATTCGACATTACTTGACTTAATAAATAAATAACTTTACAAAAATACTTTACTTAGATAATATTTCTATATTTTTCTTTTTCTCTCTTTAAATGGTCCTAATTATAAAAATTGTGCAATTCAAATTAAATCAAATAAATTTAGCCAAATAGTTAATTGTCGAATAACCGCCTTAGCAGGTATTCTTGATGCTTCAAAATCCTTCCTAGAACACTAATAAGAACCCCGAACCCCTCTTAAAGTTTCATTAGATTTTCTATTTTAGTCTTTTGAAAACAACAGTTTTCTTAATTTTACTTTAAAAATTGAGTGGCGACTCTGACAAACCCGTCATTTTAGTCTAATTATATGTTTTTAATAAAATAGAATGGCGACTCCGCTGGGAAATTGAATGAATTCTAACTTTAAAATTAACTTATTTGGCTATTTGTTTAAACTATTTAATTGTTTCAATTCTTGTAAATTATAAATTGTGACATTCATGGCATTGATTCCGCCAAATGACAAATAGTTTGCATTAGGAAAAAGGCAGTTACGTGGCTTTCCATGACTGTCCTTCAGAAAAGCACATTTGAATTCTTTCGAAGTGATAAACGAATAGTTGACTTGTGGTCATCCAACATCGTTTATTATATTTCACCCCGCAGTTTATCCAACTCGGGTAACCAAGTCTTGTTTAAACCAACTCTTAGTCAACTAACGTAGAGCAAAACCAAATCCGTTTTAGCGCATTGAACTAAGATGACTGAACACCCAAGACATGTTGGGCCCATTAGAGAGACCACATGTAGTCCAAAACGGCTCACGGCCTAAACAGATGATCATACCTATGTGTTTAAATTTGAAAGATGTATACGTTGTTTGAAAAATCATTGTTCCTTGGGGGTTGAGAGTTTAATAGTTTGTTCTAGTCGAAGAAGGAGTTGTACAAGCTATTATTCCGTCCAAAGTGTGGACATCCGGAGATGACAAGAAATCAAAAGCGAAAGACCTTTCGTGGAAGCACAATTTAGGATTGTACCCCTACGCAGAACTGATTATTTTGTATCCTATTTTTCCCTATTATGTATCCCATTCAGCTTATTCACAAAATTTGTATAAATTCGGGTTTTGGGGCAATGAAATGTTTCAAATGACGTATACATCTCTCAAATCGTTAGGCCTACCTTTGGCACAAGAGGGTCACATATTTGTTTAAAAACGCGCAATAATTGTTTATGTGTTATAACTGCTTGTGTGATTACTTCTTTAGTTGAAGATGTTCAAGCCTACTTCTCTTTGGAAATTTTCTAGAAATCGCTAAGTACAAATATCAAGTCACTATCAAAAGTGCATCCAAATACTCTTTAAGTCTTTAGTTTTCCAACAAAATTCGAACTCCACTTTCAAATCCTAACTCTCTCATATCAGAAAAAGGGTTGATTTTTTTTTGTCTCAAGTCAAAAAGTGGGTCGAATTACGTAGGAAACCTTTCAAGGCTCGATCCCTATTTTTTAGAAATTATGTTTTTCCAACTCTTGAAAGGAGACTAGAGTTTCATATCAATCGAAAATCAAAAGTATCAAAATGACATTGGCTCCACGAAAGTCGACTTTTTTGATCCACTAATCCCAAAGTCAAATAGATAAATTTCTGTCTATTTAGCTATTTCTCTATACCGGTGGGCCAGTTTATCTTCGAATGAAGCAACTCTTGGGTGTTTACACCTATGTATGATATCTTGTACTATTTATCACCTTTAGACACTAACACGTTTACCTTTTGAGTTATTTTTCATTTGTCAGGTACTTAGAACTGGTCTGTGTTGATAAGTTAGCTGAACACCCTTATTTTACAAGATCTAAGGCTCCCAAAGATTCCTTCCCTGATCAAAATTCGCAAAAAAGAAAGACAATAATGGGTGATAACAATGAAGAGATTGACTTGACTGATGTTGTTGTGGCTCAGTCCACTGTCGCTGATCAAAATGAAATAATTATGCAATTGATGCAACAGATTACCGAATTGAGGGTTAAGATGCAAAGAAGACAAGATTTGCCTAATCCAATTTTCTCTTTCAACCCTCTAGGAGATGGACGACCTCCACTCCACTTTCCTCCTCCAAGCGCGGAACAGGTTCAGAATCCACCCTCTAACCCCGCTGAAAATCCCCCAATCATCGACCTAACCTCTCCAAATCCCCATCATGCCTCCGCCTCTTACCAAACGCCACTTCCTCCTCAAGGAACCAACCCCCAAACCTTCCCTCCTCATCGAAATGCCAACTCGCAAATTTGCCCTACCCCTCAAAATCAAAATGTTAGCAGTCCGCAAACCTTCACCCATCATCAAAATCAACATACCAACCCCCAGACTTTCCCCCAAAATTACCAAGCCCCTCAAAATACCCAAAATCCCTTCATAGCTCCACCCCTACCTCAAAAGACTACTTTTCAAATTCCAATTCCAAATGAATCCTATGTCAATTGTTCGGAGCTTGATCACTATGAGGAACAAGAGAGAGAGTGGAGGTCACAGGAAGAGGCAGCCAAGCTGAATATGAAAGAAGAGATTAGGAAAGTCATGAAGGGCTACACTATATTCCTGAAGTCGACGGGTTGAGTTATGAGGATCTGTGCATCCATCGAAATTTGGACCTCCCGGAAGGGTTGAAAGTACCAAAATTTGACACTTTCGGAGGAACAGGGAATCCCTTGGCGCACCTGAGGGCCTACTGTGACCAACTCGTAGAAGTTGGAAGGAATGAAACTTTATTAATGCGGTTTTTTAGCCGAAGTTTGAATGGAGAAATGTTGGAATGGTTTACCTCCCATGAGACAAAGTAGTGGTCTAGCTAGAATGCATTTGCTAAAGATTTCGTCGAACGGTTCGCCTACAATGTGGAGATCGTTCCTGATCGCTATTCTTTGGAGAGAATTAAGCAGAAATCCATTGAAAGCTATTGTGAATACGAGTATACGTAGAGGAAAGAGGACAGCCGAGTTCGACCCTCTATGTTTGAGAAGGATATCGTTGAAGTGTTCATACGCATTCAAAAGCTAGATTATTATGACATGATAATGTTTCTCATTGGAGCAAAATTTGCGAAGATAGTCAAGGTAGGTGAGACTATCAAAGATGGGATTAAATCGGAAAGATTTCTCACGTTGCCTCCTTAACCGAATCTTTAAGATTGTTGAAAAAGAAGAGAGATGATGTGTCTTCTATTTCCTGCGCATCTAATGGAAAAGGAAATCTCAGAAAATCCTCACCTTACAAAGGTTATCCTCGAGCTCCACAAAATTCATATCCAGCTTGTTATTCCCAATCAGGTTATGAAACTCCACCACCGAGTTACCAAATTCTACTTCCTAATTACTAAACTCCACCACCAAGTTACCAAACTCCACCTCTTGTTTACCAAACTACCCAACCATATTACCAAGCTACATCAGTTAATTGTTCAAATATCCAATCAAGTTACCAAACTCAATCCCCACACTACCAAAACACCCCCTAGCTACCGAGCTCCACAATACCCAATTTTCCAAACGCCCGCACCAAATCATCAAAATCCTCCAAACTATCGTCAAATGCCTCCACATCCACATCCACAAAATAATTACAATCCTCCTCGTCTAAATCTTGAGAAGAAACCTTCTAGAGTCTTGTCTCCTTTGATTGAGAGCCGAACACAACTTTTTGAGAGATTAAAATCAGCTGGCTTGATACAGTCAGTTGATCCAAAAATTATCAATGTCAATTCCAAGCTTTATAGACCCAATCTTCACTTTGCTTACCATTCAGGAGGTGCTGGGCATATTACTGAGGATTGTATCAACCTGAAATATAAAATTCAAGACTTGATAGATCAAAAGGTTGTCATTCTTAAGACTACCACTCCTAATGTCAATAGTAACCCCATGCCGAATCGTGGAGGGGTGACTATTAATATGATTGAAGTCAAAGAAGATTTGAATGTGGAGAAAGTTATAATCTCAGCCAACCTTGAAAAGTTTGAGAAAGTTGTAGCCTCTCCAACCAAAAGAGAGAACCCCAAATTTGTGATCATGGTACCTTATCCAGCTTGTGCTTTAGTGCCGAAGGAGGGTCAAAACAAGCAGAAGATCGATCAAGCTTTTCCAAAATTGTCTCACTTATATCAGTCCTTTTCAATGCAAATTAGTGTAGGGAAGGAATCAATAATTTGATCAAAGAAAGTGATATTATGCTTGAAGAGATGATTGAGGCACCAGTCATACTAGACAACGAGTCAAAGGAGTAAATGTCTAGCTGGACATCCACTTCTCTCTTGATTCCTCGCTTGTCTTGTTAGACATAGGCAATTTTATATGTTATTTCTAAAAATTTGGTGGTGTTTCGAATGAGGCTATAGACCCATTCTTTACTCAATTTTTGCCTCACTAGATTTTAATCTCCCTCTTGATGTTTTGAAAAGGCAAAATTATTTATCGTTATGACAGAAGTTCTTATTTTCTTATTTCAAACGAAAACATCCCTTGTTGCAAAAAATTGCGTTACTTGCTTTATATTTATCTAATAGCATCTGTCTATGATTTCAGTGAAAATATTTTTAAATCTGTCAATATCATGTCATGTCACAAGTTGAATGAATAAAATGGGGTAGATGCAGAGGAATTTGAGGACTATAATGAGAAGATCATGGTACCCAAACACCTGGTTGAGGAGTTCAGCCAGTTAAAAAGTCACGATAGGCTGAATTCAGAAGAGATCAGAATAGTGAATCAAGAAAATGATGAACACATCAGAGAAATCAAAATTGTTGCCTATCTGACAAAAACTCAAGAAAGAGAACTCATCAGTTTGCTTGGAGAACACATCGATACATTTTTCTGATGACATCATATGGTTGAGCATGAACATTGGATCTCACAAGCCATCAATCTAGTTATATGTTGTCGAAAGATATCATGTTTTAAGACTCGATTTCTATCTTTTCCTTGTAATAGCCTTTATTTCCTTGTAATAGTTTATGCTTATAATTTATCCCTTTGTAATGAACTACGTCTGATCTGAATTCTCAAGAATGAGATACGAAGGTGACCTATGTCGACCTCGATCACCCCTTTGTTCCCTTTTAATATTTCCTTGTATTTGCACTACGTTCGACCTGAATTCTCAAGAATGAGATACGTAGGCGGCCTATGTCGGCCTCGGTCGGTTTCTTTGTAAATTTCTTATTTCTGTTAACCCTCGAGAGGGGGAACTACATTTGACCTGATTCCTACCTCAACGGGATATATAGGCGCCAAAAGGGCTCTTTCATATCTCTCGTAAGATTTCTTTTTTTCTATACAATAGAAATAGGGACAAAATTTTTGAGAGGGACTAAAAATTCTAAAGAGGAAGATATTTTCTTCAACAAGTCAAGATTGAAGATACATTGCGAGTTGCAACTGGGATAGAATTTTTGAAAGGGTCTAAAAAGTTCTACAAGTCATATATCAATAGTTCGAGATACCCCAAGACATCTAACTGGGACAGAAATTTTTGAGGATGACCTCAAAAATTCCTTCAAGCATCAGTAGAAGTTTGTAGTAAATTTTGAATATTTCGAGCATATTAGAAGTTTAAAGCTAACTTCAAATGATCTTTGGCATCGTTAAAGTTCATAGTCAACTGTAGCAATCACCGACACATTTGAATTTTAGAGTCAACTACAAAACTTCCCGATTATAGTAGATTTCGGGAGAATCATGCTAGAGATTTCCCAAGCTTTAAAGATTTTTGCATTCTCCAGAACAAGCTATCGGACAGACCAAAGTTTCGAACCGCGTTCATTTAAGCTTGACGTGACATGACGCTTGACAGTGATCTTTTTCAATTACAGCTTTTTGAAAACTTTTCTTAAAATTTTTATGTATATGTTTCAAATATGTTTGCATAACATGTTTTGTCTTGTCTATCGAGAAGCAAAAGATCAGAGCGATCAACTGAAGATAGCAAGACAATGAGCAAGCGATTGAAGAAGTCGACACAGATCAGTCTATTTTAAACACTAACAATTTTTCTCTGGATGGAGGTCTATGAGATTGCTTTAAGTTCATTACATTCCTCCATTCAACGAATATGGAGAAGTCAAAGGGTGAGGAGCTCCCCAAAATTGACAACTTTTATGTGGATGCAGGAAAGTCATTGAAGTTTTTTCAGAAGAAAAAGAAAGAGTTCAGAATACGAGCAACACCACCTCGTTTAAATTCCCAGCCAAATATGAATCACAATGAAAACAAAGTGTTCAAAATGGGAACAAGTGAAAGCATCACTCTTAACATATACAAGCATCTTCGATGACACAAGATTACATTTTTCAGCATCAAGAACGTTTGAAGAATATTCACAAATCATGTCGATATTAGACGCGGTAATATGAACTACTAATAGGGACATCGTCTTTACCACCCGGATGGACATTCTTAGGGTATTATAATACCATCATCCCATCGATGGATCATCATCATCATATCATATAGCATCATTATCCTATTAATGGTTCAGCATCATCCTACTGACGGATCTTCATTGTTATTATCCTACCAATGGATCAGCATTATCCTACCAATGGATCAACATCATCCTACCGACGGATCTTCATTATCATTATCCTACCAATGGATCATCATTATCCTACCAATGGATCAATATTATCCTATCGACGGTTCTTTATTATCGTCATCCTACCGATGGATCTTCATCGATATTATCCTATCAATATAAAATTGTCAATCATCATCATTCTATCGATGGAGCAACAACATCCTACTAATGGATCAACATTATTCTACCAATGGATTATCGTTATCCTATTAATGAAGCATCATTGTCCTACCAATGGAGCATCAACGTCATCATCCTAACGATGAAACATCATCATCATCCTATCGATGGAGTAGCATCATCATCCTATCATTATCGTCATCCTATCAATGAAGAATCATTATCCTATCAATGGAGCATCAACGTCATCATCCTATCGATGGATCATCATCATCCTATCATATAGCATCGTTATCCTACCAATAGATCAGCATCATCCTACCAATGAATTATCATCATCTTACTAATGAAGAATCATCATCATTATTTTCATTTGCAACAACGACATCAAGAGAACTATCAACATATTACATCAGCCTATTTTATTACTTCGACATCAAAGAAAGAGTACATTGAAGATTATATTGCAAATATGAGACGTAGGCTTTATTTTCTTTATGTCAAATCCGATGGAGTTAACGCCAAATGATCAAAGAGAACAATTAAGTGTCAACACGGTAAAAGACACTGTCTCCCATTTGAATTGCATTTTTTATGCTAATGAATTTTATCTTAGTTTTTGTCGAGAGGATCCGGAATGGTGAATTCTCCAAAACAAACCACAGGTGCAGACGACATAAAAAAGGATGCAGCACAACGTGGAACTTTTTCTTAGCAGCGAACTGGGACATAATCCAAAGAGGAGTGCCAAACTCTTAGGACACGAGCAGAGGAGCGACTTCTACCACAATCAAACCACACCCCTATCAGAAGGCATGTGGGTTTTTCTTTAGGTTTCCTCGTTTCCGTTTCTCATCCGGAAATTTTTGGTTTTCGCCGAAAGCAGCGTTCTAATCTAAGTGACAATACACCAAGAGCTTTGGAAATTATGTCAATGTAAGTTCTTACTTATGGATGTGAAGAGATCCACATTCATGGCTAAGAGGTTGCAAGCCTCTTTTTCATACTCGACTTATTTGTCACTCTTCCCAACCGAAGGATATCTTAGCATAAGGGATTCCTTTCAACAGATTGAGTCGAACTACAGGCATCCTGATTCCTAATGTTTAAGGATATGTAGGCAGGATCAGTGTTGAAAACTCGGTTATATTCTAACAATCCTCTCCCAAATCTTATTCCTAAGCATTCTAGTGTCTTCATAATTCGATATCGAGATAACTTTTGAATTATTTCAAAATCGTGCTTCAAATTAAACGTATCGAACTATAGTGGCTCGAATTCTCATTTAGCTTGAGATATGTAGGAAACCCGAATACCGGGGTTCGGCCATAGTTCCAAAGTCCGTACCAAATTTTTTTTTCTAAGAGATGAAGATGTGGGCGGTCAAAATTGGATTTGTCAATTTCATTTGACTCAGATTTCTTTCATCAATCCAAGTCAAACAAGAGACAGTTGTTGACACCCAATTTTGGACCTCCACAATATATTATAATCATCTGCTTCTTAAATTTTAAATGATTTAAATTATTCGACTTTATAAAATCCGAAACTTTTTTTTCAAGTAATTTTGTCATTTTATAATAATAATAGTTATTATTATTTTATCTTTTTATAAAAAAAAAAATATATATATATATATATATATGCTTACATAATTATGTATATAATTAGTACATTTTAAATATTCAAAAATTGTTCCAAAAAGATTTTGTTTTTTAATTAAATGTTTTGTTAACTAATTTAGTTAATCAATAGTTTATTTTTTTTTAATTAATTAGTTATAATTAAGTTAATTATTTTATTTAGTTAAGATTAAGAAACTTGTTAATTAATTAATAACAATTCATCTTATTTAAATTTTGGCCGAAATCAACCAATTGCTTCAATTTGATCGAAATTGCAATTCATGTGGTTATTTTTCATAAGCCAATTGACCACATTCTTGGCTTCCTTTTCAATACCCATTTTATACAATTCCCGAAACTTAATATTTCAGAAGACCCAACAGCAAAACCCACCAATTTCCAATTTAGCAGGCACTATTATTTCAATTCCAACTCCAACAAAAAGAAACCCAGCCCACCAGAGATCCAAACAAAACATCAGCAATACAAATTTCCAGTGACAACAATACGACAGCATACATCAATACATATACCCGACCCCAGCGCATCTTCCTCCCCAGATGCGACCAGAAACAGCGAAACAAGCAGCAAACCCAGTCCAATCGTGACCTCGCGCGTCCTCTTCTTCTCTCTCTCATCTGTTCGCACCAAGATCATTTGAGAATCAGTCCAGGTGTCTCAATCCTTTCCCTCATTTTTCCTTCGCTCAAATCAAATGGCCATTCTTTTGTTTCCGTTGAAAAATTGTACTGATTTCGAGCTGGCACCTTATCCTCGGGAAGGGATTCAAAATTCAAATTGGACAAATTCCACCCGAATTTCCCCCTAAATGAGCCCTATTCTCCTCTATTTAAGCGGCTTTTCTTTTTCAGTTTTAGGGGTTGGAAAAAAAAAAGAGTTAGAAAGGTTGGAAAAAGTTTAGGAAGAAAAGTTGGGGGGAAAAGGTTAGAATTTTTCTAACAGATAGACATACAACTCCATTAAAAGAAAAATTGATAAGCTCTTCGATTCCAAATTTCGGGAAGGGTGATCGTTCATTTAAGTTCAAGATTCTGCCTAGATTTCTTGTTCGTTGTTTTGTATTCGAGCTTTTGTAGTGGTGGAATCGTTCCCTGCTCGTTATCGTCTCAATTCGCTGCCCGAAAAAAGGTAACGCCTCCTCCTCTATAATACTTTTCCCGTCTTTTATATTTTGACATTTTGTTTTTAGCATCTCAAGGTTTATGACGTTGATTATTTGACATTGAGCTCTTAGTTTGTCATTCTGAGTTTTATTTCTGTTTTTCTCTATACTGAGTTGTTTCTTTTCATGATTGTGGTCAAGTCGAGTCCTATTTGAGCCATAATTTCGATTGAGTTCCTGTCATGGACTGATTAGGATGCATTTAGTTTGGCTGTTGATTGTTTACATCTTGCTCCATGATTGAAGATTTTTTCTTTTCTTTTCTTTTATTGAAATGGGTTATATCTCTTGTTTCAAAAGCATGATTTCCTTGCCCTTATAGCATGCGTAGTTGTTTGGAGTTGTTATTCATTTTAGTTTGAAGTGATAGTAACTTGGTTCAATTTATGTCTTAGTACAAAATGAATGGCTGCAACTTGTTTTTTTTCATTCTTTTCTTATTTGATTACTGTTAATAAAAATGCACAAGTCCATAATTGTGTGTTACTCCGTGTGATGATTTTCTGCGTTTTATTTAAATTTAGGACTCCTTTGTTACTCTCATTCTAGTTCTAATGGCTAGTTTGACATTCAGCCTACGCCTATTTGGTCTTCGTCTTGGCTTAAACTTATCTTTTGAATGGCGTCACGTGAGCTTTGTTGCTATGACTTAAGTCATTTTCTTTCCACTTTAGGAATTATACTTAACTGTTGATTAATAGGTAACAGAGTTTGATACTAGTAGTTCACTGTGCAGCCTTGTACCCTGAAACATTTTATGTCTTATGGTTCATCCATTTGTGTTGCTAATTACCAATCTTCCATATACTTTATTATAAGCTTTTGTCATGTGCATGGAGTTGTATCATATTTGATATTTACATGCAGTAGCCATTTTAGTTGCTCGTGCTTATCTTACCTTTTGATAGAATTGAAATGAATCTTGTTTTTCTTTTCATTTTTTAGTGGCCTATTCAATAACTTATCTTATAAACTACTATGTAGTTCCCTTGCCTGGGATTTGAATATCATGCTAAGATTTTGGATTCTACTCAATTTTAACTCTTATCGTTTGCTTCACTTTCAATATATGTGACATCAACTCGAGTTCATTTTGGACTCCTCTCTGCATCTCTGAGTTGAATTCATTTGAGTCAGCCCCATTGATTTGAATGAAGAGGAGTCGATGGACAGGTCAATTTGGGAACAAGCCGGAAGTCGAAATAAATGGGCTAAATGAGCTTTAAATTTTTAGCTATTATATTTTGTTTATTATTGGGCCTAAGCCCACTTAGTCATTGTGTTTACAATCTTGTTAGAATTTAGGACAGGTGGGAGATGGGCCCTAAGGCCAAAAGAAATAAATTTTGAGATTTAGTCTAAGACAGGTACAAAAATGGGCAAGAATTGGACCAAAGGCCCAAAATGAAAATAGGCCCAAGTACTGGCCCTGGCGGACAGATCCAAACTTGGGCCCAAATCCTCTTTCCCTATCTACTTAATTGTCATTAGGTGTTTATCTGTTAAAATTAATTTTAAGGTTTCAATAAATTCAAATCCCCAAAAGATACCTATTTTGAATTAATCACTTAACTAAATTATTCGTCTTTACTTGTCTTAATAAATAAATAAATAACTTTACAAAAATAATTAACTTAGATAATATTTCAATATTTTTCTTTTTCTCTCTTAAAATGGTCCTAACTATAAAAATTGTTCAATTCAAATTAAGTCAAATAAATTTAGCCAAATAGTTAATTTCCGGATAACCGCCTTAGCGGGTGTTCTAGATGTTTTAAAATCCTTCCTAGAACACTAATAAGAACCCTGAACCCCTTTTAAAGTTTTCATTAGATTTTTTGTTTTAGTCTTTTAAAAACAACAGTTTTCTTAATTTTACTTTAAAAATTGAGTGGCGACTCTTAAAAACCCGTCATTTCAGTCTAATTATATTTTCTTAATAAAACATCGCCTAAGTGTGAAACAAGTTGTCTAACGTGTTCCAGCAAAAAAGGAAGAACAATAAGCAAAAACACAATATTTTATGTGAAAAGTACCTAATTTAAAAAGTGTAAGTGTAACACCCCAGAAATTTTTTCAAATAAGACTCGAACCGTTCATCGTAGTGCGTGATATTTTGCCAAGACATTAAAAATTTCTTAAGTGTTAAGGTCACTAGATGTAGCACATTGAGTTCCAAAAAGAATTAAATTGGAAATAGCAAAATCTGAAATTTTGCAAGTTAAGTTAAGTATGAGTTTTGGGTCGACTTCCAAGGATCATAACTCCTATATAAGGATGATTTAGGTGTGCTACCAGATACCGTAGGAAAGACCTTTGAATTATCTTTCTAACGCCGCCAAGTTTGCTAAGTTTCGAGGTCGGATGAGTGAGATATGGCCTTTTGAAGTTAGGTTGCCCAGTTAAGGAAAGTCAAAACCGGAAATAGTAAGGGGTATCTTGGTCTTTTCCTTATCCAGACAGATTTGATTCATTTTTAGTAATATTTTAGAGGTCTAATATTATTAGGTTCAGTTTTATAATCCTAGTTTACGCCTAGGGTTTTAGTTGAGAGTTGAAGAAGAGAAAAGAAGAGAGAAGAGGAGAAAAGAGGAAAGGATAAAGGCGTTCGTCGACGTTCTTGAGAGTTATTGCGGATTGTCGCCATGGGTTTGATCCCTAAGAGATATGTAAGCTTCCATAGTGTTGGGTTCTTTCACCCACACGCCAATCATGATTTATTCAGCGTAATTCCGTTCTTGAAATTTAAGGATTTAAGTTCCTGATGAGTTCTTGATAAGTGTTCTTGAAGTTTCATTAAGTTTTGATGTAAGATTCTACTTGGGTCAACTTCAAATAGCCATATATCTTAGAATATAAAGATTTACATGAGCCATAAACTATTCAATTAAAGGTATTTGAATCTACTTTCCAACGCCACCAATTTCGCGTCAATCTAATTTCTGAGTAAAAAGTTATGACTATTTTAGTAACCTATACAGTGCTGTTACGAATTAGCCGACGGAAAAATATTAAAAAGAGTCATTTTTGTCTTTTTAACTCCAAGAAAACCATAAACGAATTTCTTGACTAATAAAAGGCTCAAAACAATCCGATTTTCATCTTCACTAATGAAAATCATAATTCTTGGCCATAGAGATTTCAAGAAACTAATTCAAGAATCTCAAGAAAGGTTTTCTTGATTGTTTACCTTCAAGCTAGGGTTTCAAGGCTTCTAATCAAGTTCTTCTTCAAGAATCTTTTTCTTCTAGGTATGTAAGACTATCATAGTGTTGGACTAGTTCGTCCTCACGCCCTACATCTACGTTTAAATCAGTAAAAGAAGAATCTAGGATTTTCCCCATAGATTTGAATATTCTTGAGATAAGTTGATTTTGAGTTCTTGAGTTCGTGTTTCTTTTAAAAGTTCTATTTCTAATTATCGAATTGCTATATTGTTATTGAGATCCTCCATAAACATGAGATCATGAACCTTAAATCCATAAATTCAAATTCAAGGAAAGTCAAGAGCCACGTCTAGGAAGTTCTTAGAGTCTTTTCAAGAAGTCTTTTGCAAAATGCTTTTAACTTTGTTTTAAGACTTAAAGATCAAGTTGAGTAAAGAGTACAGAGTAAAGAGTAAAGAGTAAAAGTTTGAAGTCCTTTTCTTCAAAAGTATATGGGGACTATGTATTCCTAAAGAGTTTAAAATGTTTTCACATTTAAACAAGAAAGGAAACCTCGATTTTCAAAGAGCCTTCGGACTAGTTTTCAGAAAAGAGAAATAGCTTTCTAAATGAAGCAAGCAGGGGAACTGAGATTTCCAAGATAACCTTTGATCTAAGTTTTTGAGCACTAATCTCAAATCACAGAAGAAGTATGTTTTTAAACATAAAGAACTAAGTATATTTTTGGGAGTAGTATTGTGCACCGATATGGGAATGCGAGTTCATATTAACTCAAGCCTCCATAAACCATGTAGCCATCATGAGTAGAAAAGGGTCATACTTTTTAGATAAATCATTTTTGCATAGACTAGTGGATCCACTTAGTGAGTTAGCTTCCTATATCACGGCAAGGTATAGGATGGTCTCGGCAGTGT
This sequence comes from Solanum gracilifrons, assembly GCA_029582605.1. Lineage (NCBI taxonomy): Eukaryota > Viridiplantae > Streptophyta > Magnoliopsida > Solanales > Solanaceae > Solanum > Solanum gracilifrons. The sequence goes on along the minus strand of JAJOOH010006321.1, from coordinate 2,920 downwards.
GAGGTAAAACACTGTATCATCACTATAATTCTTAAGTGATGATTGTTGGTTAGAGAAACTCCCACATGAGTATTTGCATGGTTCCTCAAGGGTTCTGCTTAGTATGAATGGGGGTATGAGACTTCATTCATGCATTGCAAAAGTAGACTTTGAGAGGGAGTATGGTATGTCTTTTATGATATTATGATTATGAGTTAACATCATGTTTTAAACAGTTTTCCTTTTTCTTTATATTGCACTTGTTTTAAACTGCTTTATATTGAAATGAGTTCAGTTATGTTGAGCCAGGTAAGTTCTTCAGTTTCTTTCAGATTCTTTTTAAGCTTATGTTGTGCTTTAGAATTCCCCTTACATGCTCGTACATTCCACGTACTGAGCCATTTGGCCTGCATCTTCTTATGATGTAGAAACAGGTATTCAGGGTCATCAACAGGAGCTTCGTTGATACATCCGGAAGTTTGAGTTAGCTATGGTGAGCCTCCTTGTTTCCGGAGGATTTCATTTACTTTCAGTTGTTTGGAGTTCGTAGGTCTTGTCCCGACTTCCATCATTGTCATTTAGAGGCTTCATAGATAGTCAGTAAAGTTGAGAAGTCTGTATTATTCATTTATTTTATTAAATGTTTTAAAGACTTAAGTTGCCTATTTTCGGGCGAGTTAAATATATTATATTATTAAGAATTTTCTTTGGATTTAAAGTTTGTATTTAAGTTTTATGAACTCTTATTTCAGTTTTAAGCTTTTGCATGCTTAAGTTAGTCTTCTGCTTATAGTCAGCAAAGATGAGGGTTCGCTTGGGGACCAATAATGGTCTTCGAGTGCCGGCCACGTCCAGGGTGTAGACTCAGGTCGTGACAGTAAGAAACCACGACATGTACCCACCATAATCCAAAATTTCAATTCCAATCTAAGCTCTTTCTTTACCTCAGCTCAAACCCACCTGAGACCAAGTTTTGAGCCTATTTTCTTCAACTCAACCGGCCTAAACTTTACTCTAAATCCCAGCAGCCCATTACAACTGTATCAGCAGCCTACTATATTTCTCAATTTCAATTCCTGCAATCAGCAAAAACCCGGCCCAAACCCATCAAAAGGACCTGATACAACAACAATACAACATATCCAGTACGCAACAACGACCGAAAGAAACCCAAAAATTCATCCAAACACACAGCGTACAACAGAAAAACCCAGAACAAGTCGCGACTCACCCATCTGCGAAATCATCCCAAAAAACTGGAAAAAAGGCCACGACTCTGATAGCCACAGAGAAAATGGCGAAGTGACATAGCAAACGACGTGAACAGTGCCCATCAGTAGCCGAACCTTCCTCCTCGCCTGCAACAGTACACCCTCACGTCCCCTTTTTCCCCTTTTCTTGCGAGGTCTCAAAGCAGTTTTTTGCCATCTTTTACTGGTGGCCTTGGAAAAGAAGAAAGAAAATTCAAAATTTTCCAATGGATTTCCCCCCTAAATCGCTCCAATTTTCCCCATAAATAGTGCTCCACACTCAAAGGACTGGAGACACGTTTTTGAGTTTGGTTCTGAGGCAATAGTCGTTTTACACTTAAAAAAAATTCAAGACGATTCTCTAATCCTAAGTTCAGAAGTTGGCCTCTTAGATTATGCCTGGGATTTCTTGGCTTGCTGTTCGTGTTGACAGTGGCGGAGCCAGAAATTTTAATAAGGGGGTTCAAAATTTGAGAAGTAAACACACGAACTAGTGGAAGGGGGTTCGACATCTATTATACATACCTAAAAAATAATTTTAACCATGTATAAATAGTAATATTTTTTCGCCGAGGGGGTTCAGATCATTATATGTTGCCTCCGCCCCTGCATGTTGAGATTTCGTGGTAGAAGAGTCACTGCTCTCAACTTGTTTGCCTTAGTTCACTGCCCGGAGAAAGGTAACGCTCTTTCCTTTTACGATATTCTCTTCGCCTTTGCTATTTCAACATGGCATTGTTAGCTGTTGTTATATTTCTATCTCTTGAGTTCTTGGTGTTTTAATATATTATCTGTTCTTGAGGTGTTTTAATATAATATCTGTTCTTGAGGGATATCTGATCCAAAGATGGTTTGTCTCCTCTCTGTCTCTATATTTAACTTTGTCTTCTTTTTTTTTAATCTTGAATACATATGTAAATGTCGTGAATGTGTTCCTTTTGATTTTAATCTAGTCAAACTTTGTTCGAACATGATTGTGAGTTAAGTTCTTATTCTAATTTGTTTAGGTTGTATTCAATATTCATGATAGGTAGTTTCGATTTGGTTCATGTCAAAGATGGTTTTGCTGATTAAATGTGTGATCGCTTCTTATCTCCTAGCTGTTATAGATGGATATTGTGTAGTTTGGGACTGCTCTGCTCGTTTTCAATTTATTCATAGCCTATTCCACTTTATTATTATTTTATTTTTTTTTCAAAATTGCTACCTGTGCCCTTTTTGTTTTAACTTAATGCTTTAATCTCCTTCTATATGCATGTGCAATATATTTTTTTACTTATATATTAGCCTCTGCCATGAGTAGCTTTAACTAGGGTGTACAAAATCGAATCAAACTGCAAATTGAGTCGAATCGGAAAAAAAAACCCGACTAGTGGTTTGGTTTGACTTCGTTTGGTATTGGAAAAAAAAACCGATAATATTTGGGTTGGTTTGGTTTTAACTAAAAAAAACCAACCCCAGACCAAATCAACCCGACATTATATATATAATTTTAAAATTTTATTTTATACATAAAAATATTTACTTTGATATAATTTTAAAATATTTCTTATACTATTTAATAGTTTTTATCTTTTAATAGATTATTTCAAATTTAAAACTTAGAATTCGGAGTGGTCCAATAAAGATTATAGTTCATAGATGTTGATAATTATAATAAAACTTAAATCAAAATCAAATTAATACTAATG
>JAJOOH010006320.1:0-37950 GCA_029582605.1 Solanum gracilifrons | reverse complement strand
TGTATTAGTTATTACATATTTGTTATTGTATTCTATCAAATAGATCACAACTCACAAGTAATTTTCCCAAAAAGTATATAAAGAAACTTGTAGAAAGAGACAAAAGAAAAGATCAATTTGCAATCATCCTTGCTGGGATTTTTAACAGAGTTAACAAAAAGTCACCAAAATAGCATAATGAAATTGCAATAGTTACATGAATCACTATGACTTGGAGTAAAAGATTAAGCTTCATGAAATAGGTGGAAGAAAACTTTGAGGAATGCAACACACTTCATAAGAAGCTCAATTAATGTATTTGACTTTGACTCCCTTGTAATGAAAAAAACCTACAAATAATAGTGGTAGAAATAGAAGTTTTGTTTACTAACGAACCAAATGTTATGAATTCAACCATTTCGGGACCGTTATGAGTTGTGGACTGAGAGGCGCAAGAGTAGTAATGTCCCATTGCAACTAAAATCAATTTTCTTTGTTTATTCTTTCTTTTTTTGGTGCCTTGGAATTAAGTGTTGGATTTTAAAAGGTGTGAATGAAAAATGAAGAGTTGTGATTTTTGTGAAAAATTGGGACTTTTATGAAGAGTTGTGACTTTTATGAAAAGTTGTGACTTTTGTAAAGAGTTGATTCTTATGAAAAGTTATGATTTTTCTTAAAAAAAACATTTGATGTAATTTGTTAGTATTTTTTTAATTAATAAATTTATTTTTTTAGAAAATCGCAAATGTTATGCAGATAACCTCCGTCATATTTTTGGGACATTGATGTCCTTGCCGTCTAAAAACTAGAATACATATACCCTTTATACTAACGGATATACACGTGTCATAATCTTATCCACCGACCCGACATTTATTAAATATCGGATCGACTGATAAGATTTCGCCACGTGTTCCTATTTAGTATTCCGTTAAGTAAAGGGCATATATGCTCTAGTTTTTGGACGACAGGGACACCAATATCCCAAAAGTATAACAGAGGGTATCTGCATACCATTTAGGATAGTTCGAGGGTATATTTGTCATTTTTCCCTTAATAATATATAAATTTCAGTTTGTGTTTTTGACAATTTTATTTGAATTTTTTTTACATAATTATTTATAAAAGAAAAATTGAAGATAATTTTTAAAAAACCTATTCAAACTGAAAAGTCGAGAATTATCTTGATGATAACATGTGACACTATTTTGCAGAATAGGGATTCACAATATTTTAAATTTATTCTTTTTAATGAAAGATAATTCAAAAACATTTATGTTGATCTCACACACACAGAAATAGGTAAATGAGTGAGAAATTTTAGGGATAATTTGGGTTAGTTTTTTTTTTCTCGATATTTGTCTTCTTTTTTAAAAAATTTTTTACATATGTATTTTAACTATCCATTTATTAACGTTTTCTTCTTCTTTCTTTTTTTTCATGACATTTTTAAATGAATTTTTAATCATAAAATTTATTAATTTTTTTGTTTTGTTTTAGTCTTGTTCTAAAACTACCAAGTGCCTTGGTATTAGACTACACTCGGAATGGAATAATCCTTATTTAAAGTTTGTTTTTCTAAATACATCATTATCTTAACTAATTATAATAATATTTTTGCAAGGTCATGTGCATAACCTTTGATTATTATAAATAAAAAATGATGTTTGCATATCGTTATTACGTTATCGATTATTTCAATTCTTTAATATTATTTACTAACTTTATATTATTGGTCAAATAAATAAATCAATAAATAGCGTCACATTATATTTGTGTTATGCACTTTATATATTTTCTTAGTGTCATGATAGCAAAGTTAATTTTCAATTGACCAATGAATAGCATTACAATATATCAAAATCGCTAGGAATATTCTATTATAATTCATTTAATTTTGATAACTTTTGTAAAAATTATTACAAAAAAATTAGTACTCTTCTCATAAGTCAAAAATAAATTAAAATTGCTTAATAATTACCATCACAATAACATATGATGAAAATTAGGAATTTATTGATTAAATTTTTATTTTATATATATGAAAAAAATCTATACATATGTAAGATTGGGGTTATTTAGTCTTTACATTCCCGACAAAGCATTTCTCGAAGGTTTGACATCTTAAACCTCTTGTCGATATGTGCCTTGAACACATATGTGTAATCAAAAGAAAGTCAAGCATTTCATGATTTCACAATGTACATATAATAATTGTTTCTTATTTTCATAAAAATAGAGTTTACATCTATTCTATTTCTACCCAAAATGCATTACATTAATTTTGTTACATCTCATAGTTTATCTTTTAACCTCTACCAATATAACATAGAATATTAGATAACTTTAACAAAAAATTGAGATCATTTTCATGATGTTTTTTAATTAACTAAAATCATATTTGATAAATTTTTGTATTAGATTTCTGATCATACTAATTTATTTTATGCTAAGTTTGTAAATCTATAAAAAAAGAGACATGAATTAATAAAGTGAATAAACTTGTCAAATTTTCAAAAAAAGAATTATGAATACATACCTCTTGTATTGCTTTTATACTCTAAGGATCTTCCAAACAATAGAATTTCACTTTTTGAATTCAACGACACAAGCATTAAAAATAATGTAGAGATTAAAATTTGAATTAAAGAATTTTAAAAAATGAAATAAAGAATAATGATTATCTATATATTATTCTCTTGGATCACCCATGCATTTGTTATACATATCGTATAATAAGAGTGTACCCTTCTTTATGTATAAATATTGCAAAAGCAAATGTCTAATTCTTGATATCCAAATTTTGTGTACCTCATAAATTTTGAAAATAAATAAATTATAAGCCACTTAGTAGATTTTATGCCAAAAAAGTTATTGATTGTAGTGTTGCATACGGATTTTTTAAAATATGTATTATAATTTAATTTTTTTTAAAATGGAGAGAATAAGATTAAACAAAAAATATGATTAAGATATAACGAAAATTTAAAGTGATATTAAGCAATAATACTTTCCTCTTTTTTTTTCCAGTTTTTTCCCTCAATAAAAACATCTTATTGAACAAATAGATTTTGTTATGCTTCCTCATGAAGCCTGTGAGAAAATGGATGAAATAATCTGCATTGTCTTATATATAATACAAAGAAAATAATAAACATAACAAAGAATCAGAAAATTCACCATCCCAAAGTGAAGTGCTCTCCCTGTGTCGTCTCTCCTGATTTGTGAAGAACATTAGACGAAAAATTAAATTTGTATTTGTTTATATCTACTTTCTTTAAGAGGAGACGGTTTAAAAAATAACAAAGCAAAAAGATAAATAAAGAGATAGCACCTTTTTAGTGGTTATTCAAAATTCAAAAATCCTGAAAGTTACCTATTAAAAAGGAGTCTCAAATGATGATTAATAATGATAACAAAATAGTGTCAATTTAAAATTTAAAATTTAAAATTGAAAATGTTGTGTTTTCAAATGGGCTGGGGTGGGGGGCTTCGTACTTATCTTCTTTTTTTTTTTGTTTGCAGTTACGTATTTAATATTATTACTATTACTAGTATTCGTATTTGCGGAATGCACGAATATTTTTAAATATCATAATTTTAAAATTAAAATTATTTTATAAATTTTATTATTCATTTATTAATATTTTTAGATTTTATTATTCACATGTTTTGATATAATAAATGCAGTGTCATATGCATAGTTAGTAACTTAGTATCAAGAAATATGAAAAATTAAGGCACTCTAAAAAATAAAAATAATGCAGTATTATATAAACCAAAAAATTTGAGATAAAGGATTATATGAGTAAGAATTTAATTATCCGCAAAGAGAGTAAATGAAAAAAGTGAAAGTAATAGTAATTTTTAAGTCTTCTCCTATGATTTAAATATCGTAAATCAAAATTAAAATTGCTCCATTTTTTTAGTAATGTTCTATTTTTTTCTATTAAAGAAGCAAAACAGAATTTGAAATATATTTTTAGATTCTTTTATTTTGATTAAATCAATTGTGTTTTAAATTATTATTTTTTTGTCTATAATGTTATTTTTGTTCAATATATTTTAATTTTCAAATAAAATTTATTAATTTTTTTGTTTTGTTTTAGTCTTGTTCTAAAACTACCAAGTGCCTTGCTATTAGACTACCACTTGGAATGGAATAATCCTTAAATTATTAGACTACCACTTGGAATGGAATAATCCTTATTTAAAGTTTGTTTTTCTAAATACATCATTATATTTACTAATTATAATAATATTTTTGCAAGGTCATATGCATAACCTTTGATTATTATAAAAAAAAAATGATTTTTGCATATCGTTATTACGTTATCTATTATTTCAATTATTTAATATTATTTATTAACTTTATATTATTGGTCAAATAAATAAATCAATAAATAGTGTCACATTATATTTGTGTTATGCACTTTATATATTTTCTTAGTGTCATGATAGCAAAGTTAACTTTCAATTGACCAATGAATAGCATTACAATATATCAAAATCGCAAGGAATATTCTATTATAATGCATTTAATTTTGATAACTTTTGTGAAACTTATTACAAAAGAATTAGTACTCTTCTCATAAGTCAAAAATAAATTAAAATTGCTTAATAATTACCATCACAATTACATATGATGAAAATTAGGAATTTATTGATTAAATTTTTATTTTATATATATGAAAAAAGTCTATACATATTAAGATTGGAGTTATTTAGTCTTTACCTTCCCGACAAAGCATTTCTCGAAGGTTTGACATCTTAAACCTCTTGTCGATATGAGCCTTGAACACATATGTGTAATCAAAAGAAAGTCAAACATTTCATGATTTCACAATGTACATATAATAATTGTTTCTTATTTTCATAAAAATAGAGTTTACATCTATTCTATTTCTACCCAAAATGCATTACATTAATTTTGTTACATCTCATAGTTTATCTTTTAACTTCTACCAAGATAACATAGAAAATTAGATAACTTTAACAAAAAATTGAGATCATTTTCATGATTTTTTTTAATTAACTAAAATCATATTTGATAAATTTTTGTATTAGATTTCTGATCATACTAATTTATTTTATGCTAAGATTGTAAATCTATACAAAAAGAGACATGAATTAATAAAGTGAACAAACTTGTCAAACTTTAAAAAAATAATTATGAATACATTACCTCTTATATTGCTTTTATACTCTAAGGATCTTCCAAACAATAGAATTTCACTTTTTGAATTCAACGACACAAGCATTAAAAATAATGTAGGGATTAGAATTTGAATTAAAGAATTTTAAAAAATGAAATAAAGAATAATGATTATATATATTATTCTCTTGGATCACCCATGCATTTGTTAAACATATCGTATAATAAGTGTGTACCCTTCTTTATGTATAAATATTGCAAAAGCAAATGTCTAATTATTGATATCTAAATTTTGTGTACCTACATAAATTTTGAAAATAAATAAATTATATGCCACTTAGTAGATTTTATGCCAAAAAAGTTATTGCTTGTAGTGTTGCATACGGATTTTTTAAAATATGTATTATAATTTAAATTTTTGAAAAATGGAGAGAAAAAGATTTAACAAAAAATATGATTAAGATATAATGAAAATTTAAAGTGATATTAAATAATAATACTTTCCTCTCTTTTTTCTTTTTTTTCCCTCAATAAAAACATCTTATTGAACAAATAGATTTTGTTATGCTTCCTCATGAAGCCTGTCAGAAAATGGATGAAATAATATGCATTGTCCTATATATAATACAAAGAAAATAATGTACATTAAAAAGAATTAGAAAATTCACCATCCCAAAGTAAAGTGCTCTCCCTGTGTCATCTCTCCAGATTTGTGAAGAACCTTTGACGAAAAATTAAATTTGTATTTGTTTATATCTATTTTCTTTAAGAAGAGACGGTTTAAAAAATAACAAAGCAAAAAGATAAATAAAGAGATAGCACTTTTTTATTGGTTATTCGAAATTCAAAAATCATGAAAGTTACTTATTAAAAAGGAGTCTCAAATGATGATTAATAACGGTAACATAATAGAGTCAATTTAAAATTTAAAATTTAAAATTTAAAATGTTGTGTTTTCAAGTGGGGTGGGGTGGGGTGGGGTGGGGGGGCTTCGTCACTTATCTTTTTTTTTTTTTGTTTTCAGTTACGTATTTATTATTATTATTATTATTATTACTATTATTATTATTATTATTATTATTATTATTATTATTATTATTATTATTGTGAAAATTACTTTTAAATCTTTTTAAAACAAAATAGTAAGTAATTGTTTTTTTTATAGATAATACATAGATAATAAATATCAATACATGCAGATAGATACTTTTTTGTTAATCAGTTTTTTATATTTAATTGTTTTTTAGGGGTGGGGTGGGGGGACTTCGTACTTTTCATATTTTTGTTTGCAGTTACGTATTTGATAGATGATAGATAAGATAAGATAAGCTATAAGATAAGATAAGATTATCCATAACTCATACCCCTTTAATTTCTACTCTAATTTTTTTAAAAAAAAATAAATAAAAAAACTCTTTTTTTTCTTTCTTCTAATCATAAAATAATAATAATTTAAGAATTTTCTCTTTATTATTTAATTTATTTGCAAGGAGTAATTACTCATTATTTACACCTCTTTAATTTTTAATATTAATTTTATTCATAAACCCCATAATGTTTATGTCCATAACCTTCAAACTTTAATTTGTAAGTTTATGATGTCTTATGGTATTCCTTTATGTGCCTATATAAATTCATATTTATTTTCATGAAAATCAACATTCAAGATTACCCTTTCTCCTCTTCATCATATTGGTTTGTTAGTTAACTAACATGTAACAAAAAAGAAGTACATGAATGTAAGAAATATTTCTAGCGTTTCTTTTCATTTCCTCTATTTTACCTTATATAAATTCATATTTAGTTTAATGAAAATTCACATCAAGATTATCTTTTCTTTTCTTCATCATATTGGTCATGAATTAACATATAATAGAAAAGAAGTACATGAAGGTAAAAAATGTTTCATTGTCAAGTCTTTCTTTTCATATTTTTGTACTTCCATGCTTTCTTAATATTTTATTAATCTATGTATTATCAAAATATGACGGCGGATTTACTTAAAAAAAACGATGGTAAAAGAATTGTTAACTTGATGTCACTTTTTTTTTCTTTCTAATTTTGTAATTTACATTATTTTAAAGAATTACATCTCTCATGATTTTCTACCTTTTTTAAATTTTAGATAGCTTAATGATCTCAAAAATTAGAATACTTTAATATAATAACTTTGCAGGAGCTTACTTCTGATTTGTGCTTCAAGTATAGGAGTATCTACGATAAAATCTATATCTATATAAAATATAAAACTAGGTAAAGGGAAATTGATATGACACTTCTCTTTAGGCAAGGATTCTATTTATCTTTTATTGTCGATTTTTTAAATTTTTATCTCATATTTTTGGTCAATAATTTACTATAGTATTTACAGATTAATGAGAAATAGTCTCATCAATCGTTGTTACCATTAAAATCTTTCATAATCCACATTTATGAACCATTACAATTTTTTCATAATAATTTTGTAGACATGAAATTTTGTAGGAATTTACAAGACAAGTTCTATTTTAGTTATGGTTCTTGGAGGCTACTCTACCCAAACTCCTAGCTCATGTCTATATAAAGAGTATTATATTCCATTTGAAGGGGTATCTCGAATACTCAGCAAATTCATATTATATTCACAAAGATAAATAAAATCAAAATCTTGAATATTTCATAAACTCTTGGGTATTCATAAATATCAAAATTTTGAATATTCTGTAAAATCTTGGGATATTCATAAAGAGATCAAATATGCTAGACCCTTCTTGATAATCAAATACTTTAAAAAGATCCACAAATCCTTTTATGGAGATTAGGACAAAATCATCCTCGTTCGAGAAATACGTCACTAATGGCCCTCAAATCACATGGAAATCTTATGAGAGAAGAATCAAGGAAGGAACAAAATTGTATTCATATCTATTTATCAATAAAATATTCTTGTTTCTCCATATTTTTTTGTGACTGCAATTTATTTTCTATCACCTTTAAAATTTGTTGAAAACAAATTTGCATGCCTAGTGGGACCAAATTTGCCCTTCATCTCTTCTCTCACAAATCAAATCTACAAATTTGAAGCCACAAAAAACCGCAATGGTGGAAAATGAGTACTTCAGGCCTCGTGTTTGGGTTTCATCAAGTCAACACTCCGACAAGTCTTGAAGTAGGGGGAATTTGTAGACATCAAAATTTTATCAAAGTATGAAGTGATGATACACGAAGATTTATAGGTAGAAAATTTTATTGATAATGCGGGTTTTTCTTTTGATTTGTATTTGTAGGGAATTTCAAATTTATTCATTACATTGCAATATTATTTGATTTAGATTTCGTTTTTAAAGACATAAGGAGGGATAGTCAAAATTCGGTGAAGTTTCTAATTATTAAACTATCTTCATTTATTGCGAAGTTTTGAATATATGTCTAGAAATTTATGTAGAATTTGTATTTGACATATATAGTCTAGAAATGGAACTATAGAATTCTATTGATAATCATATGCTTGGCTGTATATAATATGAAGCAAATATAACTTATTTTTTCTCAATTATGTGCTATATAAAAAGGTACTAAAAAGCACTCATTTAACCCTCTTAATTATATTAAATATGCAATGTTAAGAATTAAAAGGTCATTTCTCTAAATTTCATGTATAATTTAATGATTTTTATTTTTATTATTTTCACAACTTTTTATCATCCTAACCCCTAAAATAACTAATAATTATATTCATGACATTATTTGCTATTTCATATTCCTATAAAAAAAAAATAGAGACATTAATGATTATATTAGCCTCTTAAGTTGTTATGTATTCAATGCTTATTATATTCATATTTTAGTTGATTTGAAGAATAAGACGAAGGCTAGGGGTGTACAAAACCGAACCGAAAACCGAATCAAACCGCAAATCGAGAAAAAAAACCCGACTAGTGGTTGATTTGACTTGGTTTGGTATTGGAAAAAAAAACCCAACTATATTTGGGTTGGTTTGGTTTTAACTAAAAAAAGCCAACCCGACATTATATATATAATTTTAAAATTTTATTTTATACATAAAAATATTTACTTTTTTATAATTTTTAAATATTTCTTATACTTTTTCATAGTTTTTATCTTTTAATATATTATTTCAAGTTTGAAACTTAGAATTATGAATGGTTCAATAAAGACTATAGTCCATAGATGTTGATAATTATAATAAAGCTTAAATCAAAATCAAATTAATACTAATGCAAAAAGAAGATCAATTCAACACTAAGAATGACAATAATATTGAATACTTGTTCTTTGGTTTTACATTGGTTTAGACAATTCAAATACATAATCTAATTTTAATTTCCTTTAATATTTAGTCACGTAACTAATACTTATTAAACTTATTTTAGCATGATTTAGTACTTTTAAATTATGATCATGTTCATTATGACTTGTTAATTTGCAATATTTGTTTTACACGATTTCATTATTATTATTTTTTTGTTGGATATTTTAGTGTAATTACTCATATCATATTTTGTGTTATTTTCTTAAGAAACACCTTAGATAGTTGTATTTTGGTAGGATTAAAGACATATTTGAAGTACAAGTAAATTATATGTTTGTATGAATATTTTACCGGAAAAACCCAAAAATCCAAAAATCCAAAAAACCGGAAGTTGAAAAACCCGAGTTTTATTGGTTTGGTTTGGTTTATAGATTTAAAAATCCGACACAAATGGTTTGATTTGATAATTGAAAAACCCAAACCAACCCGGTCATGTACACCCCCTAACGAAGGCTATTAAATTGTGATTGGTCGATGGGAGTGGAGTCAACAAGAGCTTGGAAGATTGTTCATTAATTTCTTTTTTTTTTCCTTTTTTTTTTAATGATTATGATCATAAAAATGTTGCATTATTAACTTTTTTTTTCCGTATGTTCTTTCTATATTTCCTCTTTATTTTATATTTTATACGAATTTCTGATTGTTGTAAATCTTCAAAATATCAAAGTCATAATTTAGTTGAAAGTTTACTCACTAATGACATACTTACAGATAGATACAGATAGGGAGAAAGAGACGGTTTAAAAAATTGCTATCTTATTATCTTTTAGACAAATTCACTATAGTTTGTGACATGGGCAAATATATCAAAAAAGTATAAATATAACGGTTTTCTATTAGTATTTTTTCTGCAAAACTTGCTTTTAGTGTGGTTGATGATTACAGACTAGTTCATGGAGGTTTTTTTAGTTCAAATTCAAAACTGCATAAAATGTATGAAAAATCAACCTAAAACGGTGTGCTTAGGTTTAAATAAAAAACGAATAATCTGGGGGAAATTAATAAAAGGCCTAAAGCTACTTTCAATGCTCATGTCATTGATGCCTGCATATACAAATTGCTTTTGCACCAGTAACCTACTTCGACTCGTAATTTCAGTTAAGAGTGATATAATTTTGGCAATAAAACACTTACTAGTCACAAAGGCAATCAAGTTGGGTATCAACAACTTTTGACTTGTGCATCACAAGCAAATATCAACATACGATCATCAAGTGCCTATTTCACGGCCTTTCAGCGCCGATTCAACTACTTTAACCTTCTTTGCATTTTCACTGTTCACGACTGACAGCTTTTCAAGTGATGCTTTAAGCAGTGACATTTCATTTTCTTCGACATGCCTTATTCTCCTCACTGATACTTGTTGCTCTTCATTTGATCGGTTGGCCTGTAGAGAATGTGTGCATCTTTTCAACCTGGCATTTACTGCTTCAATAGAAGAGCGTAGAGCATCCAACTCCACTCCCCTAAATCTGTCTGTGTTATGTAAAAACATAATGTTCAGTTCCATACGCAAAGATTAAAGCCACAAGAAAAACTAATACTCAATACATACTTTTCCACCCAAGCTTACACCTTTTTCCTGTTTAAACCCTAAAAGAATAAGATTCCTTTTACTATCCTAATAAACAAAATTATGTAGCTAACACCCCCGTCAGACCACTTTATCTCAGGATGAGTATTACACGCCACTCATACAGTGAGACACTATTTGACCATCATTACGGACCGCCCGCCCCATTTGTTTCAACATAAGAACACTCGCTTCCTTTCAGACCCCACCCACAAGAAAAAGAAAAACACCAGTCGCAATCTGTCTGTACACCCTCAATTCTAGCAAAAACATCCCATTCAGTCATTAAAAAAACCTATACAGCTCCTCACACGACCACCGATTTTCAACTTTAACCACCCCCCTTAATCCACCCCCATCCCCCACAAACTCAATGTTCTCTTCACTCAACTCACATTTTCTCTCTCTACCCACCAATCTGGCATCTGCTCGACACAAGAAAAAAGACATGACCACCATAAATGCCGCCAAACATCTCTGACCCCAGTAACTCCACTAGACTGGTTTGAGGTGGGATTGTTGAGGTCTTGAAAGCAGTGTGGTGGTCGAGAACAAAGGGTGTTGCCAGTGGTGGCGGTGGTGGTTTTGATGGAGGTGGAGAAGGAAGAGGTGTTGGGAATGAAAAACTCAAAAAAAGGAGAGAAAAAAATCATAGAATAAAAAAGATAGACTGTTGGATCATTTGAATTGGTCTGGACAGTTGATTCTGCCTCAGTTTATTTTTAAAATTTGAGGCTCTTAACACAATCAAAGAGTTGGAAACATACGTCTCTCATGTTTCCAAATCGTTGGGTATTAGCTAAGGAATTTTCAAATTAAGGTGGGTAAAGGGAACCCCCACCCTGAAGCCCCTCGTAAGGTGTGTAAACAAGAAATTTGGTGGAACTATCAGAGACATACAAATAACTCATTGGCCATTGTTAGGGCTTACAGGCCAGTCTCCATTAGGGGTTGGTTCTAGAGCATCCAGAGAGGTGGTGAAAATAGTCTGTTGGAAAAATGCAAAAGACTAGACATATGTACGTGCATTATATCAGTTTCTACACCATGATGAGCTAGCGTTCACAACAAACCAAAATAAAACTACATCAAGCATTGGCATTCGATGAGCATATTACCAAGTTCAGACTTAAACTCGCGTTCAGCTTTAGATAGAGATCTCTTATGTGCTGCCGGCAGGTGTCTCAGGCTTTGCAAGCACTCTTCTAGCTCACCGTGAAACTGAACTGCATGCTCAACACGATCCTCGATGTTTTCCTGTTTCCTTTCAACTTCCAAAATCTTTTGCTGTGCTTTACATAATCGAGAATGCTGATCATCGAGGATCTTTTTTACATGAGGTGCATGATGTTGAAGCTCAAAGTACACCTGATAACAGAACAGAAGTACCGTTAGTTATAACATGAAGAGACCACTCTACTGTCAAAAGAACTGATAAAAGAAAGTAAAATAAAGATTTTCTTTTGATTCTGACCCAAGTGAGAAATGAGGAGGAAGAGGGCATAGAACCAAAGGATTAAATTCTTCTTCCGTCCAAAGCAATGCACAGTTGAAATTTGAAATACATCCTCAGATGATAGGGGAACTAACAACACCATCATTACAAGAAAACTGCTAACAATTTATATAAAAATGGCTTCCACTCAATCTTTTTTAATAATTAAATTGCATATTATGAAATGGAGGGGTGGG
The DNA here is from genome assembly GCA_029582605.1 of Solanum gracilifrons. Taxonomy (NCBI): domain Eukaryota; kingdom Viridiplantae; phylum Streptophyta; class Magnoliopsida; order Solanales; family Solanaceae; genus Solanum; species Solanum gracilifrons. The sequence continues at coordinate 25,239 of JAJOOH010006320.1, read as the reverse complement.
AACTCCATTTACAAGGCATATAGAAATATCTATGCAATATGCTCCACAGAAATGAAGTAGCATCCAACAGATGCATCTGATCATCTACGTAAAGAACCCCATCCTGGCCACAAAATGGTCTGCTTGTGTCATTTAGGAACAGAAGGCTATTTGCAGAATAATGTTTTAAATCAATCAAATTGCGCAACTGAATTCCATTGAATCAATACCCAGAAGTAGAAGAAATTGAAAATCTGCAGAAGATGTGAGGTAAATAAGTGGGTGGCTCTATTGTGATCTGGTCCATTACTCATCTTTCCAGCTCATCAGTGCTATTTCTGTCATTATGTTAAGAACTGTTAGAATAGGAATAGGAATAGGGATCCTTGTTGGAAAAGGATTCTAATGTAGTGTCTATAAATAAGGTCTTTATGTAACAATTTAGATACACAATTCAATAATATTCTAGTCTATATTTCTCATATGATATCAGTGCATTGGTGAGAAACTTCAAGTCACCATGTCAAATTTTGGTGACAGTTAGGGCTGATCTGTGTCATCTTTCATTCTGAAGGTATTGTGCGAAAACCAACACCATCAAGAGGCTCGGGAATCTCAGGCGACCAAACCCCAGCCGGAACCACCGGAAAACAACCCCTCACGCACTCTTACATGCCGTTTGAAAGTGGAAGTTTTACGGCGATATCTGGATCACGCGCCGGCGCGTGAGGGCTGCTCCGGTCATTATTTTTGAACTATTTTTTTTTCTGTTGGGGTGGTCCAGTATTTCCGATCCAAACCCATCCAGTTTTCTCCAGATCCTATCGCTGGAATTAGGATTCCGGCAATTTCCAAGCAGTTTCCGGCAAGTTCCCGGCAAAATCAGAATTTCCAGGCAGATTCCGGCAATTTCCAGAGGTTTCTTACTATTTTCGAGTTAAATTTTGAAAAAATGTCTTTGGTTGTGATGTTTTTGGCACCAAAAATACGGGAATTGGAAGTACAAGCCCTATAATCACTTCAGAACCATTAATAGGAAGTTCAAACTATTTAGCTTAGGCTTCCTCAGTTGAGTTGTGGTGCAAGGGTCAAGGTGTTCAAGATCACTTAACAAACAATGTTTTTGTGGTAGATGAAAGACGGTCTAGTGATGAGGATGCAAAAGCCAAAGCACAATGGGAGAAAGTGGATGCTCAATTATGTAGTCTCCTATGGCACTCTATTGATTCAAAGTTGATGACCTTGTTTTGCCCATTCCAGACATGTTATTTAGTTTGGAAAAAAGCACATGCTTTATACACTAATGACATATCTCGATTCTATGATGTGATATCTCGGATAACCAACTTAAAGAAACAAGAATCCAACATGTCTACTTACTTGGGACAGGTCCAGGCAGTGATGGAGGAATTTGAAACCTTGATGCCAGTCACTACAAACGTGGAAAAGCAACAAGGGCATAGATAGACATTATTTCTAGTTCTCACACTTGTTGGACTTCCTACTGAACATAATTATGTGAGTGACCAGATTCTAGCCAGTCCTACAGTTCCTACAATTGATGAATTATTCTCTCGTCTACTTCATCTTGTTGTGCCTCCTAGTCACAAAGTAGTTTCATCACCCACTGCTGACTCATCTATTCTCGCATCTCAAACTATAGAAAAACAAACATACAAGTCTATGGACAATTGGCGAGGAGGACGTTTTGGGAAACCTCGATCCAAGTGTAGTTATTGTCATAAAATTGGACACACTCGTGACATATGTTATACTTTGCATGGTCCACCACCCAGCTATGATCCTATTGCTCTAAAGGAATATAATGAATTCCTTTGAAATATCTCCACAAGTACCATCTGTTGCTCAGCCTCAGCCTGATCAACCATCCAATAATGCTCTTATTACTTAGACAGAATATGATGAGTTCCTTCAGTATCTAGCAAGTCAGAAAACACCGCCGCAAGTAGCTTCGGTTGCTCAACCTAATGTTTCTGTTGTGGGTAATTCTTTTGCTTGTGTTTCACAGTCTAGTACACTTGGATCATGGGTAATGGACTCAGGCGCTTCTAATCATATTTCTAGTAACAAATCACTTTGGTCTGGTATTGTTTATTCACAATCTCTTCCTCCTATCGCTTTAGCCAATGGGATCCAAACAAAACCAAAAGGGGTTAGAAAAGCCAAACCCCTATCTTCTGTCACTCTAGATTTTGTTCTTTATGCCCCTAGTTCTCCCTTTTAATCTGGCATCTGTTAGTCGTTTGACACATGCCCTACGTTGTAGCATAACATTTTTTGATAAATTTTTCTCATGCAGGACCGCAATACGGGACAAATGATTGGCACAGGACATGAATCACAAGGCCTTTACTATCTCACCTCTTCAAATTCCTTCATAGCATGCTCCATTACAGATCCTCCAGACCTAATCCACAAATTTTTAGGACATCCGAGTTTATCCAAGCAACAAAAGATGGTGTCTAGTTTGTCTAGTTTATCTACATTAGATTGTGAGTCGTGTCAACTTGGGAAACACACTCGTGCTGCATTTTCACGTAGTACTGAGGGTCGTTTAGAGTATATTTTTTTCATTAGTTCATTATGATATTTGGGGTCCTAGTAGAGTCGGTTTAACCTTAGGATTTCGTTATTTTCTTAGTTTCATTGATGATTATTCAATATGCACTTGGGTTTTCTTAATTAAAGATCATTCTGAGTTATTTTCTATATTCAAAAGTTTCTTTGCTGAAATACAAAATCAGTTAGGTGTTTCTATTCGTACTTTTCGTAGTGATAATGCCTTAGATAAACTTATCTTCCCAATTCAGGAGTTTATGACTCACCGAGGCATTATTCACTGGACTACTTGTCCATACACCCCTCAACGGAACTGTGTAGCAAAGAGGAAGTATAGGCATCTCATTGAGATGGCTCGTACCCTTCTCCTTGAATCCCATCTTCCGCTGCATTTTTAGGGAGATGCAGTCCTTACGTCTTGTTATTTAATAAATAGGATGCCCTTATCCTCTATTCAGAATCAGGTTCCACATTCCATACTATTTCCTCAATCACATATCTACTCTATCCCCCCTAGTGTCTTTGGGAGCACTGTTTTATTCATAACTTAGCCCCAGGAAAAGATAAATTGGCCCCTCGTGCCCTCAAATGTGTTTTTCTTGGTTACTCTCAAGTTCAAAAAGGGTATCATTGCTATTCACATGATCTTCATCGATACCTTATGTCCGCCAATGTCACATTCTTTGAATCTAATCCTTACTGTACATCTTCTGATCATTCTTGATGTATCTAAAGTCTTACCCATACCTCAAGTTTTACCCAGTGTTTGGACGGCAAGAGGCGACAAAGGCCTGCCTCGCCATGCGGTGAGGCGCTCGCCTTTTTGAATTGAGGCACCAATTAATACAAAAAATGTAAATTATTTAATTGCATATATAAATATCCAAAATCTCAATAACAATAACATTCATTAGCAATGTCCCTCTTTTTGATAACATCTGACGTCATTGAATTCACTATTTATGGACAAATAAATACTATATTAATTAGTATAAAACTAAATTAAGTAGGGAAGAAATAATTATAGAAGGATTAAATTATTATTTTTTAAAATATAGGCAGATTCCAGCCCAGTGATACCACAAAAGTACAGAACCAAGCATAGTCTCAAACTCTAAATACTGAAAAACAGAGTAGTTCCACCCAAAAAAAAAAAAAATAGAGTAGTTCCACCAAAAAAAAAAACCGAGTAGAGACTAGAGAGTAGAGAAGAAGAGAAGAACTAGAAGAGAAGAAGAGAAGAACTAGAGATAAGATTTCGTACCTGAGAAGGAGCAGCAGTCGCGATTGCGATTCGCGAAGAAGAAGTCTCCACTAAGGAGCAGCAATCGTGAAATAGGAGGAGAAGAGGAGGAGCGTCTTGTGAAGGTCAAGTTTGCAAAAATACCCAAAAAAACCCTAATTTTAGCTTTTATTTATTAAGTCAGACCTTAAAAAACATTAAAAAATAAAAAGGCGATGCCTATTGCATCGCCACACCATGTCATCTTACGCCTTTCTGTCGCCATGGCACGCCTTTTTGAAGTCGCCTCGCCTCGCCGGAAAAAGGCGATGACCCCTCGCCTCGCCTCGCCTTGTTGCCAAAGGTGAAAGGCGAGCGCCTTTCATAACACTGGTTTTACCTGTACCGACTTTTGAGAAATCTACGATTACTTCTACATCTCCCATTGTAGTGCCATCTCTCCTGACTTATCATCGTTGTCCGCGTCCAGCACCAGTCCCAGATGATTCATGTCATGCATCGGACCCTACTCCTACTGCGGACTTTCCTCTTCAGAGCCAACCGCTTGAACTTCAAAAAAGTATACAATCCACTCGAAATGCTAACCCACATTATACTTTTTTGAGTTATCATCATCTATCATCACCCCATTATGCCTTTGTATTGTCCGTCCTTTATTTCTATTCCTAAGACTACAGGTGAAGCACTTTCTCATTCTGGATGGAGGCAAGCTATGGTTGATGAGATGTCTGCTTTGCATAAGAGAGGTACTTGGGAGCTGCTCTCTTTTCCTGTAGGTAAATCTACTGTTGGTTGCCATTAGGTTTATGCAGTCGAAATTGGTCCAGATGGTCAAGTTGATCGACTTAAAGCTCATCTTGTTGCTAAAGGGTATACTCAGATATTTGGGCTAGATTACAGTTACAATTTTGCTCGTGTGGCTAAAATAGCATATGTCTATCTTTTTCTATCTATGGTTGTCTTCGGCATTGGCCTCTTTAGCAGTTGGACATTAAGAATGTTTTTCTGCATTGTGATCTTGAGGAAGAAGTCTATATAGAGCAACCACCTAGTTTTGTATGTCGATTGCGTAGGTCCCTCTATGGTCTAAAATAGTCTCCTCGGGCCTGGTTTGGAAAGTTCAGCACAGTAATTGAGCAGTTTGGTATGACTCGAAGTGGAGATGATCACTTTGTGTTCTATTGGCATTCTGCACCAAATCTGTGTATCTATTTGGTTGTTTACGTTAATGATATTGTTATCACTGTAATGATCAAGACGGTATCACCAATTTGAAGCAACATCTCTTTAAGCATTTCCAGACTAAAGACCTTGGCAGATTGAAGTATTTTCTAGATATTGAGGTTGCTCAGTCTAGATTAGGTATTGTTATTTCTCAACGCAAGTATGCCCTAAACATTCTTGAGGAGACAAGAATGATGGGATGTAGACCTATTGACACTCCTATGGATCCGAATGTTAAACTCCTTCCCGGACAGGGGAGCCACTTAGTAATCCTAAAAGGTATAGACGGCTAGTTGGAAAGTTGAATTATCTCACAGTGACTAGACCTAGACCTAACATCTCTTTTCATGTGAGTGTTGTAAGTCAGTTTATGACTTTCCCTTATGATAGTCATTGGGATGCAGTTGTTTGTATTCTGCGATATATAAAGTCAGCTCATGGTAAAGGACTACTCTTCAAGGATCAAGGCCATGAGCATATCACTGGATATAAAAACGTTGATTGGGCAGGATCACCCTAATATAGACGTTCGACATTCAGATATTGTGTTTTAGTAGGAGGTAATTTGGTGTCGTGGAAGAGTAAGAAACAGAGTGTGGTTGCTCAATCTAGGGCAGAATTAGAATATCCAGCAATGGCTGCTGCAACTTGTGAGCTAGTTTGGATCAAACAGTTGTTGAGAGACCTAAAATTTGGCGAAATCGATCAGATGGAACTTGTGTGTGATAATCAAGCAGCCCTTCATATCGCATCAAATCATGTGTTTCATGAAAGGACTAAGCATATTGAGATTGACCGTCACTTTGTCAGAGAAAAGATACTCCCAGGAGATATTGTTACAAAATTTGTTAAGTTAAATGATCAACTTGTAGATATCTTCACCAAGTCTTTCACCGGTCCTCGTATTAGTAACATTTGTAACAAGCTAGGTACATATGATTTGTATGCACCAGCTTGATGGGGAGTGTTAGAATAGGAATAGGAATCGGAATCTTAGTTGGAAAAGGATTCTAATGTAGTGTCTATAAATAGGGTCTTTATGTAACAATTTAGATACACAATTCAATAATATTCTAGTCTATATTTCTCACAGGTACAAAAAGGGGTTGGTCCATCCCTGCTTCCATTGGTATGAAATTTAAGAGTTAGCAAGCATACCTTAGGTCAGCATTTTCTTAGTTCCGACAACTATATTTATTTGGGAATTCCAACTTCTACAAAGCTGGCCATAGGACGACATCCAGAGAACAGAGTTGGGCCATTGTATATTTCAGACAACGCTTTTTCTCGCTCTCTCTCTCTCTTTTTTGGTACAAGGACTTTTTCTCGCTCCTATTGTGAGTCCATCCCAAATTTAAATATCGAAGCTCTAATTTCCTACCTCTATGTTAATGGTCAGCGGGATCCCTTTCTCGATTTTCTTTCTCTATTTCTTGCCTATCTGAAAGGGCAGTTCTGCAATATCCAAACTCAGAAATCCCTTTTTTTCAAAAGGTGTGGAAAGCATTTTTATCCTTCAGTGATGCGGAAAAGGCCACCAATCTGATAGACATGTTTTGGTGCAGCTCTGTTCCAACTGTATGTGATAGTCGGATACTACTGCTTGAGAGAAAGCCTCTTCCTGTCTATGAATCACTCTCCCATCATAATCCTCTCAACCAACACCTTCAGAAGCTAGTTTTAAGACATTGCGGATCCACTCTAGATTTTGTCTATCAATCATCATCCTACTCATAAATTATCTTTGCCACTCCAAGTGAGTTTGAACCATGACAGCTTTCCCGTGGTCTATTGTTTGGGAAGTCTTCAATCCAGCAACAAAGGAGGTTTTCCTTTGCTTTATTACCTTTAGAGTATTATTCCAGTCTCATCTTCGCATACCAAGTTTATGTTACTACGATCGAATTGAGTTGACAAAAGTTGCTAAAAAGGATGTGAAAAGGTGTGGATTGACGTGAGGTGGTGGATTTAAAGATGTTTTTTGGGACTAAAGTTGGTTGGAAACGGTGTACTGCCAGAAATCTAGAGAGGAATTTCTTTCTCTACTCTTCCCGTAACTGTAAAAAATATAGCATGATGAACATTCTAGAACTACGAAATACATGGTAGATATGGCAGTTCAACTACAAAAAGCCACTCCAATGTATGAAAAGAAATGGATAATTTTAGAGAAATTTTGGACCAGACATGTTACAGGAGGTACATGGTTAAGCAATTTTAAAAATGACAGAAAGCATACTCCCTCTGTCAATTTATGTGACTTAATTTCCTTTTTAGTCGATCCAAAAAAGAATGACACATTTCTATATTAAGTTATAATTTAACTTTAAAATGTCTATTTTACCCTTAATGAAATGATTTATAGCCACATAAATTTCTATCATTCATTTTTGACCACAAGTTTTAAAAGTCTTCGTTTCTTTCTTAAACTCCGTGCCAAGTCAAACTACCTCATATAAAATGGGACAGAGGGAGTATGTCATAAAAGAATATTGCCACCAAAACTTTCACTAGCAGATAAAATAAGGCACACCCCTTGTCCCCTCCGAGGGGGATTTATGAAGACTTATAGATTATAAGACAATATCTAACAAAAAAAAGAGAGCCCAACAGGAAAAAGTCACATCTCAAATCAGAATTATAGCGTACGAACAGCAGAATGTTACCTTGTGGGCATATTCCACATAGTTTTCATGAAAAAGCTTGAAATATTGATGAAGGGTTGATCGGCCTTCAATTGAATCCGCAGCAACTGAGCGCAAATGAGGTGATGAAGGGGGAAAAAGAACTACCCTGGGTCCAGTAAGGAGCTCTTTGCTTATGATAGTAGAATCTGTATCTTTTGGCACTTCTGCACCTATGAGTTTGTCAACCTTTTCAATAATTGGGGGAAGAAGTGTATTCCAAGTCTCCATCTCAACCACTATACACTCATTAGAATGGGTAAGACCCACAATCCATGAATCTCCAAAAGAATCTGATAGAGCCAAGAAACCAGACAGTGGGATGGCTGAGGATGCTTCTCCTTGGAAAGTGCTAAGAACAGGATGCACAGAGGGACTTCTCATCATGTCTTCTTTGCCACGAGTCTGATTAGTGAAAGGCAAAAAGTGCAACACTACTGAATCAACTCCTCCTTCATGAAGGCAATATATTCTTTCTGAAATAATGGGATCAACAAACATTGATAAAACAGAACTGCTTCTTCTGGGCAGAGCTAAATCCACAATAGCCAACCTCAAAAGAGGAGGTGGATGCCCCAACCATAAAGTATGATCTGGTGGCAGATCAAGCTTCAAAATGGAGGTGTCACTTGACAATGACTCGCAAATCATTGCAAGGCCAACTATACTATCAGTTGAATCCAGACATACCCGAGGTGGACTACCAACCTTCCAGACAGGCTGTACTTCATCAGCTAAAGCATCTATCTGCAACTGCCCCCTACTCCAAGCAGTTACTAGGATAGAATCTTTGCTAACTAAATCATAAAGAAAACTGACAGCACGCCCTTCACAAACTGGAGGATGAACTGAGTCATCTTCAACACCATGACTTACTTTACGTAAAGGTCCCTGCAAGTGAAGCCAGTGTTACAACATAAGGTGTTACATAGTAGGAAAGAGAATCAAGCAAGCTATCTCTTGTGGAAAACAGCTCCATAATTTAACCAAAACATAAACCAGCACACAAAAGTGTTTTGTAATGACTGAAAATAACCTCGTTTCCTTCATAAAGAGAAACAAGAATAGCAGTGCAGTGTAAAATTGCAATTTCACGTACACTTTCTCCCTTCAAGAAAAGGAGAATGCAGTGCTCATCTAATCAAGCTTATAGTGGTATTTGTTACAGCATAAAAAGGATAAGAAAGAGAACTGGAATGAGGCCCCTCTGCACACAGAAATGGAAGTTCAGCGGATTTCTTTCTGAGGAGATGCATGGAAGAGAAAATAGAGTTATTTCTGTTGAAATAAGTCTCAATTGGTTTCACCATGTTTTCCACCACAACTTGTAGTCTAAAGTTTCTAAAGCTTGTCCAGTCTGGACTCCTTCGCCAATACACTAGTAACTAAGACAGAATAAGAGTATCTCATCCAACAAGACAAGGTGTTAGTCAAAAAATTCAATGCACTAGGTAATAAGGACAGACGGGAAAGACTTTCTACTGTATCTTGCTTCTTTCTAGCGCGATCCAGTCGGAAACCAATGCCAATATATTTTTCTCCCGTGTATGTTCAACTGAAGGGTAGACAACTATTTTGTCCTCTTCTCCTACATGCATCAATATCAATAATTCTTCTGTTTGTTAACAATATTACAACTTACAACATTTAATACTGCCATGTTACTATCATCGTTTATCCCAATTTGAAAAAGGGGGCAGGCACATAGAAGCCTTCTTCCTTCATATTCTGAAACTCAAATTAATGTTGGTTTGTGAAGAAGTTCAAGGTAAATGGTGCCCGATGAAGTCCATCTAGTGATTGCTATATCTAACATGCATGGTAAACACAACAATAATATTGAAAAAAATAGTTTTGATTGTGTTAATTAATTAGCACAACTTTAGGGAACTTTATTTTTCCTTTTCCTAGCGTAATTACAGGAATATAATATTTTCTTTTATTGAATTTGACTTCTTTCCTTAATTAGTTAGGATTCATTTACATAAATACCCTTCTCATACAATGATATGATGGACTGAAATACAAAGAAGCCTTTTCTTCTTACTCAAATTCAACATGGTATCAGAGTCCTTGCTGCCTTTTGAGGTGAGTTTTTCTCCCTCCCAGCAAAAAACAAAAACAAAAACAAAAAAAAAAAGGGAGGGGGGGTCACCAATGGCTACTCCCGAATGTTTTAGAGATTATCTTACTTCTTGTTAATTTCAAGCCTACCCACCAAGTTTCAGATTTTTCTGATAACCAGAGTTAGGGTCCCATTAAAGCAGAGCTGGTTTTCTGACGAGACTGATCTATCCAACGATTTTCTTTGGTTTTTCTTCTTCTGTGGGGGACACAAGACAATAGATAATAATTCTCTTACAAAAACCAATGTTATATTAAATTTAGAAAATTGCTTTGGTTATATTAATGGAGAGCAGAACCAACCTACTGCATTTGATAATGGTCTATGGGATTCCGATAATTCACTTGTTAGGACATAACTTTCAAATGCTGTGCACCCACAAATCTCTAAGCAATATTCATTGGGATAGGGAGTAATAGATTTTTAGGAAATTACGGTATATGAAGAATGATTGGTAATATCAGCCTATCAGGTGTACAGACAACCGAATCTGTTCCAAAGGCAGTGGTTAGAGAGCCATTGGCTATTCCGACATAAATCCCTTTGGGACTAGAAGAGTAGTTTTGTAAGCCTTTAGAAGAGCCTGTCATGTGTCAATACGCACCAAACTCAACGATTAAAGAATTGAGGTGAGCAGTACAGGCAACTAGTTACATATATTAGATGTGGCAAACTTTCGAATACTATGCACCCCCAAATCTCTAAGCAATTTATGCAGCACACTTTTGATACTTGCTTTCAGTCATTTCATAAGATGATTTGTAGTTAATTTGAGGCTAAGATAAAAATCTTGCAAACTGACAATGGCATAGAATACATGGCAAATTGGTGCTTATTTAGAGTTTAATGGGATAATCCATCAAACTTTGTCCCTACGCTAGTGCACAAAATATGACTGAGGAAAATTAGGCATGTGTTAGAAGTGACAAGATCTCTTATGTTTACCATGACTCTACCAAAAAACCTACTAGGGGATGTCCTTCAAGTTGTTGCCTATCTTATCAACAGAATGCAACTTAATACCCTTGGGGGTCGTTCGGTAGGGAGTATTAAGAGAAATAGTCTATGTATTATGTATGGTATTATTTAGTACTATGTTTGGTAGGAATTTTGGGCCTATGTATAACTAATCCATGCACCCTACATGGTATTATAGGATGTATTACTAATACCTTCCATTTGGTGGTATTAATAATACATAGGATTTAATACCAAAGTATCCCTCAAATCATTTTGTTTATTTTCTTGATTTTATATTTTATATTTGTACTACTAAATTTATTTAAATAAATTATCTTGCAAATTTCATTATTTAGAGAGAGTTGTTTGTTGCTAAATAAATCCAATATGAATCAATATAATATTTGAGTTATGAGTTGTTTAACATTTACTAAAAAAAAAGGAAAATATATCACCACATGACGTTTGTGATCGTAATTGAATGTATTCTTTATATATATATATATATTCTAATTATTTGTATTTTGAACAATTTATAAAATTGCATACATATTAAAACTACAACTTGCAATTTTTATGTGTAAATGTAGATGGTTCAATTTCACTATTGTTTACCGTCTTTTTTAAGCCTGCTCGGGTTCTCAAAGTTAATTGGAGGAAGAGAAGCATATTCCCAGTCAAGAAGGGTGCAGCAGATTGAAGTTTTTGCAAATATTTTGAAGTGCAAAGTAGAAGATTTGCCAACAATCTATTCAGGCATGCCCTGGGGATCCAAACACAAAGAAATAAAAATCTGGGATGGCATAATTGAGAAGTCTGAGAAAAAACAGGCCATATGGAAACGGAAATCTCAATTTCTCTCTCAAAGAGGAAGAGTCATTCTGATTAACTCAGTACTAGATTCTATGCCAACTTATGTGATGTCTTTGTTCTCTATAGCTGGAAAGGTGGTCAAAGTACTGGATGCCTTGAGAAGGGGTTTAACTTGGTAAAATGGATTGTAGTTCAGCAAAGCAAAAAAATGGAGGCTTGGGAGTGAGACTCTTAAAACTGCAGAACAAGAGTCTGCTATCAAGATAGGTCTAGAGGTATGATCAGGAAGACCAGGCTCTATGGAAGGAGGTAATTCACCACAAGTATGGGCAAGAAGGTCACTAGTGCACTAATGAAGGGAGTGATACATATGGAGATCAGGTGTGGAGGATCATCAGAAACTATTGGATGGACCTCAAGAACAACACAAAGCTTGCAGTGGGCAGGTGGGACAAGATCAGGTTTTGGATAGATTATTGGTGTGGACAAGAGATCTTAAAGAACCTATTCTTTAGACTCCTCTCAATCTGTTCCAATCCTGACAAGAGAATAGAGGAGACGGTCTCCACAGGGATGGAGTCTTGTCTTTAGAAGACTGCTAAATGATTGGGAAATTGCTGAGGTTGTGGAAAATTGTTGAAACAGAATGGTGGATTACCTGATACTAATCTGGAACCAGACAGATTGGTATGGGGACACCACAAGGATGGGGAGTTCACTGTAAACAGATAATATATCTGAGGAGTATTAGGAAGTGCATGTAGAACTACAGGCCCGTGGAAAGAAATCTGGAAGAGTGGCTCCAACCAAAGTGAAAAAGCTTCACTTGGCTGGTAGCCAGAAGAGCCTGTCTGACTCATGAGGCACTGTAGAGGAAAGGTACCAACACAGCCTCTGGGTGTTTTCTGTGCAAAGAGGCTCTGGAGACCAACAAGCACCTGTTTCTCCACTGCATTGTAGACAAGGTGTTCTCTGTGCATAGAGGATCTGGAGACCAACAAGCACCTGTTTCTCCACTGCAAGATAACAGCACAGGTCTGGGCTTTATTTACCAGCATAGCCAGTGTAAACTGGACTACTGAATTATGCCCAAACACTCAGGAGATTAATTAAGCTGTTGGATTAGAAAGGAGGTAGCAAGAGTCAGAAGAGGTAGGGGAGAACAGTTTCAGCATGCATCTGGTGGAATATCTGGAAAGAAAGAAATCAAATATTTTTGAGAAAATAGAGAAATCCCTCCCTTGCCTATTATCGGATTCTCAACAACACACTTATACTTTGCGGGGGGGTCCTATTACCCCCCTGGATTTTTTAAAAACTAAATATATACAACCCTAAAACTAGACAACCACATTCTCAACATGTAGTGATGCACACATGCTGCCAGTTGTCATTTTTTATTATTTATATTTATTTCTCTCTTTATCCCCTTTTTGATTAATTACAAAAAAATCTTTATTCTTTTAATCGTTCTTCTTCTTTTCCCTTTTGTTTTTCATTCCCTTCTTCCAAAGCAGTCACCCACGAAAAAAAAATCGAAGCTATTTTTATTATCATTTTTTCATCACCTTATAGCATCCTTCAGGCACCTTGACGAGCTTGATTACTCATCTCTTTTGAATTTTTTTTATTATGTTATTTATTTGTCTCCATGACACCAAATTTGTAATATTTTATTACGGGTTGTTGATGGTTAAATTCTTGGGTCTTCACCAAACAACAATAGAGATTGAAGATAAGATCTGATAATTGATGTATGCTACTGACCCAAAATCGATGAGAAGGTAGATTAATGGTGTTGATATTTTGAACTAATTTGAGATTAATAAAAATGAATAAAGATGGATGATGACCCAGATCATATACCCAAAACTCATGTTTAGTTTACTGTATGAAATCCATGATCGAAAAAATTTATTTTACAGTCATAATTGTTTTAATTGAATGGATTTCTCCGTTAATCAAAAAAAAAAATCCAGTAATAGAATGAATTTTTATGATGGAAGGTGTTTAATAAATCTATTCTTTTTTTTTGTTTTGAGTCCAATCTTTCTTCTTCTGTTTTTTTTATTTTGGTCTTTACTCTGTGAAGCGAATTGTAAAGAAAATATTAGAAGATGGATAAAAAAAGATGTGGTTAGTGTAGTGATGGTGGTTCAAGGTGGAGGAAATGGTGGTGGGGTGAATGTCGAGTAACGAGAAAGAGAGGGGAAAAAAAAGAAAAAGAAACAAAAAACTTAAAGAGAAAAGTAAAAAAAAAAAAATTAACAAAAAGTCAAATTAAAATATTTTTTATCAATTCTTTTGACTTCCACATGCCTCCAAGAGAGTGAGGACACTCTCTGTGCCATGTCAGCATCTAAGGGTGTAATTATTCCGTTTTAAAATAGTCTAAGGGGGTAATAGAACTCCCGTAAAGCATAAGTGTGTAGCTGGAAATTCAATAACAGGTTGAGGGGGGATTTGACTATTTTCTCAAGGGAAAGAATGTACTATACAAAAGATTAAGTGGAAAGCAATCACTTCTTTATTGGTGTAAAGAATAGGAGATCCAGCTACTGAATTTTATAGGATCTTTGTAAGTATTTATGTCTTTTCTTTTCTCTTGTAACAACTTTTTGGAGGTGGCCAGCATAGCCCTTAATGCTGAGGAATATTAAAGTTACCAGTTCCCAAAAAAAGGACTTTTAATACTTAAGTTTCCAAGTTCGAACGTGCGACATCTTTGCTCCATCTTAGGAGATGTTGATTGTGTTAATTAATTAGCATGATTTTAGGAGACTTTATTTTTCCTTTTCCCGGTGTAATTAAAAGAACAATTTTTTTCTTTTGTTGTAATTGATTGTCTTTTCTTAATTAAGTCAGGATTCGCTTGTATAAATACCCCTTCTCATGAAACATAAAAATATATTGAAAGACATAAAAGTCTTCTCTTCTTTCTCAAATTCTACAAATAGAATTCATTCCGTGAACATAAAGTTAAAATCAAATAGTTTGTTTCCCCTGTAAGAAAGGACAGTGTGCTGCACAGTATTTCAATTTTCAACAATCTGACAGTTCACATTCATGAATATTCACATGTGACATCGTCTAACAAGAGAAAGAAGAAAAGAATTAATGAAAACAAAATCAAGAAAATAAGCACCGTAAGTTAAAAGTGTACCTGTAATGAGATTGAAGCATCAAATAAAGCATAAGGTTGAGCTCTAAGAACAGCAGCATTTTCTGCATGAACTTCTTTCCGAGTTAGTTCAGGAAATGTTGCTCCCAACCAAGAGATTGCCAAATTTGAGTTTTTCACAGCTTTTGAATTCACTGATTTCAGACCAAACATGTGAGCATCACTATATAACTCCAGTACAGATTCCCATTTGTACACACTGTTCCAATAGAAAGCAGCTACTTTGGTGAGATTAAGTGAAGTATTACAACCTGCCACTTGCACGGGCCAAAAATAGCAACATAGGGCATAAGGAGAAACATATGCAAATTAGAAGTCTTGAGGAGAATATGAAAATGAGACACATGGGAGGAGGAATAATTGCTCTTAGGGAAAGGTAATAGTCTATGAGATCTCTTATATAGACACACACGATTATCAAAAAATTAGGAAATTAAACTATAAGTTGATCAAGTTTACAAGTGAGCCAAAATAAGAAAATGCCAGAAGCATTATGGAAAAAGATATTGTCTTTTTGTCAGCTAATAGAAGTAAAGACCTTAAAAAAATTCATATCACTTCACAACCATCATATTTAAATTTCTGTTCATAAGCATCTCCTAACAAAACCTCACGATTAGCAGCCTTATGATCTCTGGCAAATTACCTTCCAAATGGAACAACAGGACATAGGATGTAAACTGAGCCATCACTAAACAAGACGAAAACCTGCATAAAATAATATAATTACTCAACTTTCACATACAAAGCTAATGATGGTAAAACCACTTGATCATAACCACCACTGCCAGGAGATGGATTTTAGAAAATAGCCATTAAATTTGCTTACTCTATATAGTGATACACTAGTTCCATATATTGTCATCACCAAACATATCAATGCAGCTACGATTCATAAACTATTACCATGCCATTTCTTTTAATTTTTATCATCCAACATATTCACATAGTGAAAAGATCATGATTCACTGATGAAGTCTATTCTTTTAAGTCCCCAAAGTTTGTCAACAGGGCATCACCACAGTATACCTGAGCTTATAAGCACTATGTCTATGATATAACAGAAAGGTGGTAAAAAATTACTCCTCCGTCCCATTTTATGTGACACTTTTCGGATTTCGAGATTTAAACAAGTCTAACTTCAACCGTAAATTTTTCATAGATCTTTTAAACATTTTGAATTATCAATTGTTGTAACTTATAGTACTTTTTACGTAGTTTACAAATATATAAATTTCATTTCAAAAAAATTGAAGACTTCATGCGCAAATTCCCGGTCAAACTTAAACTGTTTGACTCTCGAAAAACGAAAAGTGCCACATAAATTGGGACAAAGGGAGTAAACTAAGAATGGCTCAATTTTTTTGCACAATTGAAGTAGTTAGTGGGATTCAGATAGGAGAAGATGTGTTATGGTGGCTGGGCAGTAACAATGGTTCCTTCAAAGTTAGTGCAGCTTACAGAATGATGAACCTTTTTTTTTAACTTGGAAACTTTACATAATGATGAACCATTCCAATCAACAAATCAACTACTGGCATTGGAAGCTCATTTGGAAAACTAAAATACGACACAAAGTAGCTTGTTTTGTGTGGGTCTTGGCGAAAGAAACAGTCCTTAGACAGGACAATTGGATGAGAAGAGGGAACCATTTATGCTCCAGATGTTTCTTCTGTGGGGAAAAGGCAGAGACAGTTAATCCTCTATTTCTACATTGCAAGGTTACAGGACAGATTTGGAGAATATTTTTAAACCTTAAGGCATATCTTGGACTATGCCTGGTAAAGTTTCAGAGGCACTCAAGAGCTGGCAGGAAGTAGGTGCAAGCAAAAGACAGAAGTAGATGGAGAACTGTCCCTGCTTGCATCTGGTGGACCACCAATCTGGAAGGAGAGAAACTCTAGATGTTTTAAGAATGTGGAGAATAATATGCAGAAAATCAAGTTGAATTCAGTCTTCATCCTACATTTTTGGTGTAATCAGATATCGTAAAATGGAACTGCTTCTATGATTGATGTTTTAGATTCAATTTAATCATAGGACAGTAGAATTTTGTAAGCTCTCTTGAATATATGATTTTAGTACAACCCATGTACTGTTTTGATCATGATTTATATATACATATACACTGTTACCAGTTGCAAAAATAAGAATAGAACTTACACTGAACCTGTCCCACATATGATCACCCCCAAAAGAAAAATCGACAGGGCAGATTGCTGTAGCATTGTGCGAACTGCCAGGCTCCACGGGCTGTAGATAATACTCCTGCTCTGGCTGGCCAAGGGCCGAAGACAAATCAAAAACCCTGAACACAAAGTAATACATAAGTAAATATAGCACAATGTAATTTGTCAATAAGTAGAAATAAAACATAATTCTCTAATCAGCAAGTGATTTAACATGCAACTGATATATTAAGAAAGTCGTAGAGAACAAATGGAAAAAATTGTCTCACCAGTGGAAAACAAACGAAATGCTACACAGCTATTCAACAAGCTGAGAACTACAAGCCCCAAAAATATTGATCATTTGGACATGCACACCCAGAGAGAAAGGGAGGAGAAAAGAAGCTACAGTGTAGATAGTGCCTGTGAGAAGACAAGAGTTTGAGAGTGAACTCAGATTGATTATTCCCACAAGCTATTGTGCTTTAAATAGCTAAGTATACATGTCCTAAAAAGGAAAGGAAACCAATACCTAATCAATCCAAATCATTATCAAATCAAGCTAGAGTAAATCTAGGAGTAAATCAAGCTACCTACTATATTTACACATAGGTAGAATATTCCTAGGATTCTAACATTCCCCCTCAAGCTGGTGCATACAAATTATATGTACCAAGCTTGTTACATATATAACTTGTTTTGGGACCAGCTAGGGACTTGGTATAACTTGACTGCACGAACCTTGTGACTATGTCTCCTGAAAGTACCTTTTCTCTAACAAAATGACAATCAATCTCTATGGGTTTGGTCCTCTCATGAAATACTGGATTCGATGCGATGTGAAGTGCAGCTTGACAAGTTCCATTCCTTTGGTATCTCCAAGTTTCAATTCCTTCAGTAGTTGATTGATCCATATGAGTTCACATGTTGCCACTGCCATAGCCCGATATTCTACTTCTACACTAGATCTAGCAACCACATTTTGTTTCTTACTTTTTCAAGACACCAATTTTTCCCCAACTAGAACACAATATCCATAAGTGGATCATCTGTCAGAGGGTGACCCAGCCCAATATGCATCTGAATATCCAACAACTTTCTCATGTCCTCAGCCTTCGTAAAGAAGTCCTTTCCTTGGAGCTGATTTTATGTATCGAATAATGCGAATAACTGCATTCCAATGACTATCACAAGGAGAATTCAAGAACGGACTGATGACACTAACCGGGAAGGTAATATCAGGTTGAGTCACTGAGCTATTCAACTTTCCTACTAGCCTTCTATATCTTCCTGGATCACTAAGAGGCTCCCCCTACTTGGTAGGAACTTAACATTTGAATCCATTGGAGAATCAATAGGCCTACAATCTGTCATCCCTGTCTCTTCAAGAATATCAAGTGCATACTTCCCTTGTGAAATGGCAATTCCTGATTTGGATTGAGCAACCTCAATGCCCAAGAACTACCTCAATCAACAGTCTGAAAGAGCTGGAAAAGGTGATGTTTCAATTTGGTAATTCCCTCATCATCATTGCTTGTGATAACTATGTCATCAACATACACTACCAAATACATGCACAAACCTGGAGCAGAGTGACAATAAAAAACAGAATGATCAGCTTCACTTCGTACCATGCCAAACTCCTGAATAACCATGCTAAACTTCTCAAACCATGCTCGAGGAGACTGCTTCATGCCATAAAGTGCTCGTCGTAGTCTGCACACCATGTTGCTAGACTCCCCCTAAGCAACAAAACCAGGTGGTTGCTCCATATATACCTAATCTTCGAGATCTCCATGAAGAAAGACATTTTTAACATCCAACTGGTAGAGAGGTCAATGACGAACCGCATCCATGGATAAAAAGAGACTAATGGAAGCAATCTTGGCCACACGAGAGAAAATATCACTATAGTCAAGACCAAAAATCTGTGTATAACCCTTGGCCACTAGTTGAGCTTTTAGGCAATCAATTTGTCCATTGGGGCCAACCTTCACTGTATATACCCACCAATAAGCAACTGTAGATTTATCTAGAGGTAGAGGAACAAGCTACCAAGTACCACTAGAGTGTAAGGCAGACATCTCTTCAATCATAACTTGTTGTGGATGAGAAAGAGCTTCACATGTAGTATTAGGAATAGACACAGATGATAGTGATGATACAAAGGCAGGATGGATCGGCGACAAACGATGATAGCTCAAACAAGTATAGATAGGATTAGGGTTACGAGTAGAGTGATTACCTTTTCGAGTGACGATGGAAGAACTCTATGTAGATAAGTTCTCAGCCGGCAAGGATTAAGGAGGAGGACGTGAATCATCTCGGGGCGGACAACGATGATAGGTTAATAGTGGTGGAGGTGCCAAAGTGGAAGATAGAGTCAAAGGAGATAATGTGGAAGGATAAACTATGGCGGGATCACCAAAAGATGGAACTGGTAGATCTGACCTTCAAAAAAAGTAACATCAGCTAACAAAGGTATCGCTGGAGGTCCGCTGAGAAGCATCGATATCCCTTGTGTACCCTTTGACCGAGAATGACACATTTAAGAGGACAGGGAGCGAATTTGTCTTTTCTTGGAGTATATGGACAAAGCATGTGCTCCCAAAGACGCGTGGTGGAAGAGTGAATAAGCTTGACTTGGGAAACAAAACAGAGTGTGGTACCTTATTATGAATAGCATAGGAAGGCATACAGTTAATCAAATAACAAGAGGTGAGCACTATGTCCCCCCAAAATCACAATGGAACATTTGCTTGTATGAGAAGAGTGCGTGCAGTCTTAACAATATGCCTATTTTTTCTCTCTGCAATCCCATTTTGTTGTGCAGTGTAAGGACAGGATGACTGATGAAGAATTCCATGGAAAGACATAAATTGTTTAAATTGAGATGATAAATATTCACGTGCATTATCACTACAAAAAATGCAAATAGAAACACCAAACTAGTTTTTTATTTCAGCACAGGAAGTTTGAAATATGGAAAATATTTCAAAACGATCTTTTATTAAGAACATCCAAGTGCACCTTGAGCAATCATCAATGGAAGTAACAAAATACTTAAAACCCAGTGTAGAATTAATTCTACTAGGACCCCAAATATCATAATGACTAAATGAAAAGGAGACTCTGCACGATTATTAGGACTACGTGGAAAGTAGCTCGAGTGCTTCCCCAATAGACATGACTCACAATCTAACTTAGACAATTTGGACAAGCTAGGTACCATCTTTTGAAGTTTGGATAAACTAGGGTGTCCCAATCATCTGTGGAATAAATCAAGAGAGTCTGAGATTGAACAAACTGTAGTGGATTTGTGAGAATTGAGATAATAAAGTTCATTTGACTCATGCCCTTCGCCAATCATCCTTCCCGTAATGAGACGAAATAATTTAAAGCCTTAGACAACAACTTATTGACTAGAGGCTAAAGGGACAACTGGGACAAAAAGAACATTATTTAGAGCCAAGGAAGGTAAGGGATTGGCTTGACTGACTCCAGCTGCCATGGTCTGAGAACCATTAGCTAATGTAATGGTGGGAGGGGACTGAGAGTAAGTATTATTAGACAATAAACATTTGTTACAGAAATGTGGTCAGGTATCCATAACCCAAGGGACAAGTGTGGTGGACTGTGAGATACAAGCAACAGGATTAACAAGATTACCAACTTGGGCAACGGAAGCTATTGATGAAGATGTCTGCTTACTCGTCTGATACTGAAGAAAGTCATTGTATTCTAACTCGGACAAAGAGAACAATTGATTGGTAGGATTACCAATGTATTCAGTTTGAGCAACATGAGCATTCTTTGGTTTACCATGTAGAGAGTAGCACACATCACGGGTATCCACATCTTGGTTGTTGTTTCCCATGCCGGCCTCTATGCCGATTTCCGATCTGTAATGCAGTTTGAGATGCTAGGACAGAAGAATGTGTAGGTGGTACTAGATGACTAGATGACGTAGGTGGTGCTACTAGTTGTAACAATCGAGCAAACAGGTCATCCACAACAGGAACAGTAGAGTCAAGCCAAAATTTGATCTCGCACTAAATCAAGATCAAATGGAAGTCCAGCAAGTGTAACAACTAGAAACATATTCTGACACTGCTCTGGTTGCTTTTCAACATTTGGAGTAGCGGGCATTAACTCATTCAATTCTTCCATAACCACTTAAACCTGTCCAAGCTAAGTTGACATATCTGAGTCCTGCTTTTTAAGGTTAGTCAACCGAGAAATCACATTATAAAAACGGGATATGTCATTTGTGTATAGCCCACGAACCTTTTCCCAAACTAAGAAGCAAGTTTGGAATGGTCGAAAAATGGCATCAACTTTGAATCATAGATTTCCATAACAGACTACACAATTGAGCATCAATTCATCAATTTTCTCCCATTCGCCCCTATCATTTTCAGTAATATCCTTGGCCTGTTTAACCAAATGATCCTGAACACCTTGTCCCTTGCACCATAATTGAACAGAGGAGGACCAAGATAAATAGTTTGCACCACCTGTCAAAGGTTTTGTGGTGATGCCATGGTTTGTGTTGGTGGAACTCATAGATTTAGTGCTAAACATATCGGATCCGAGAGACATGAAAAACAGATCTATAAGTGTTCAAAAATAAAGTAAATTCTGGGGGAAAACCTGAAGAACAGATCTGGAAAACTGGAGAATTGCTTGCTGTCTTGCCGGAAAAAGTTACTGGAAAAAAAAATCTGCCAGAAAAGTTGCTGAAAAACACCACAAACTGCAAGGATTCCGATTGTAAGGGTGGTACTGGTATATGCACAATACCCCTGGAGAGTGTCGGAGTTGCAAAACAGTGGAGGTTTTGTTGGAAAAAAAATTCTCAGCAATTTTGTTCTCTTAATATTCTTGTTTTCTCACTAAAGAAAGCTCTGATACCATGTGAGAAGACAAGAGTTTGAGAGAGAACTCAGCTTGGTTATTCCCACAAGCTATTGGGGTTTAAATAGCTAAGTATACATGTCCTCAAAAGGAAAGGAAATCAATACATTATCAATACAAATCAATATCAAATCAAGTTAGAGTAAATCTAGGAGTAAATCAAGCTACCTACTATATTTACACACCTGCTATGGAATATTCCTAGAATTCTAACAGTGTCGTTCTATGCAATAGCATGGTTCTACTAAACCCAACATTTGGGCTCCACATTTAAATGGATCCAAGTTGTCCGAGTTATAACCTCTATCAACATGCATTACTGCAAATGAAAAGAACATTGTCAATTTGTCTTAATGAGCAACAAGACAGGTGAAATTACTGACAGCTCACTTCCAGATATAAGGTTCTGTCCTCTTTGGTATTTGTTGATACTCCTACTATTTTTCGGCTCATCAAGTCCAAAAGGATTAGCTTCTTGAAAGAAATATAATGAAGTATTGCATCTCACTTAGAAATTTTAGAGAGCTTTCAGATGGCCACAAATAGACTCATGTAGCAGACCAAAAGCAGCATGTTGTTCTCCACAAGTCTTTTGTTTTAGAAAACCTACCTGTACAACTTAGGGAACTGTTTATTTTAGAGATATATCATTGTCATTTGAGGGTTTGAACTAACAGAAAGAGGTTTCAGTTCGTTCTGTCCTTTCCATTTAGGGTGCACGTTAAAATGTTCCCCAAAAGAAGCATATCATGGACAATTAATCTAATTTAATAAGCCAATTGAATGACATGTTTGCCGTGAAGAGTTCTGCGCCACAATTATTTCCCCATGTGGAAGTGGCATATATATTGAGAGCTCAACAACCATATAGCACTATGCACCAAACAAAACCTTCCACTAGAACACCATGTCCCGGTGATATATAACACCATATCTCTTTTCTGTTATTGTTTATAAATTCCTTTTCATGTGTACTGCAAGATGCACTTTCTTTTGTACTAATTGCCTCCCGAAAAAGATTAAAGAAATGTACATAGTATTTTCTAAAAGAGAAAGGCATGGGGCTTTTTTCTTGTTCGGTATCCAACAATTTAAACAAGCAAATCTTCATTTAGTTTAGAATTCCATCTACTCCTATAAGTTTCAAGTTTGTGAAATCCTTCTATTCTCTTATAACCAAATTATTTCTACCGCAACATGCTTTCTCACATTGTCAACTTTATGTTGCACTTCCAATAGGGATTTCAATGTCGATAACAAGAGCTTTTGTTATGACAGAGCAACCGAAACGAGTGAAAGGAACATACACCTCGAATATCATCTAGAAGAAAGCATTAGGTGGAGATACGGTTAATTACATGAGTGTACCCCATAAAAGCTAAATAAGTAAAAGCAATTACATGATCTAATTGAACTTTGATTGTATCTTTATAGGTTCAGACTATATGTAATTATCTTGACATCGGCAAACAAGACACCATTCAACGATCAACACTGATCATTCCAGAAACTGCTCACTTCATTCGTTTGTGTATAGTTTTTAACTGAATAATATTGATATAATTTAACAAAAACTCTACACTCCAATGTCAGGCAATATACTATCAACTTGACTACATGACTCCAGAACCACGTGCAACACACATGTCGAGAGACTAGTCTTATTAAAATGTCTAAAAAACACAGATTGAGCAACTCTTTTCAGGTTTTCAACATACACCACTTGAGAACTGTATCATCAAAAATCCTAAATTAAATTTTCAATGAAGAAATAAGTACCTGAAAACCGAATCAGAAGAGAGAATTCCAAGATGGGTGTCACTGTAAGGGTGCCAACAAACCTTCAACGTGCGTATTGAGTTGTTTCTGTCAAAGTAGATCTCTGAACCAACTAGAACTGTCCTGTAACCGGCAACAGGAAATGAACACATTTAATGTGACTTCAAATGCACCACAACTGATTGTCAGAAAACAACATAATTACCCTCAAATATTGGTACTGAAGAAGTAGCTATCATGTCTATTTTGTTTTAATCTCCTAATACAGGTGAGAGGATAATCTGACTGGTTTACTCAAGGATAACAGTAATAAATATTCTTGAATCATAGAAAGAGACTCTTCTTCGTTTGATATTACCTGATATTGCCCTTTACAGAACAGAATGTAAGTTAGGAGGTGCAAACAAAACCTGCATTCAATGACTATAAAAGTCCTCTATTTGATATTAAAATACAAACAAATTAAACTAAACCAGAGATACTTTGAAAAATATATATTTAATCTTTTTTTAATAAGGTACATAATATCATCAATGTGAGTTAACTCCTATATATAAGCAGTGTATCAAAAGGAGAAGAACCTACACAAGAGTATAATTCTCTAAAAAAATGACAAACTTTTATACAAAAGGAACCTCCTAGGTGCACCAGAGACTAACTAAAAACAATTGGCAATTTCTTAAATAGCAAAATTATTTCGTACCCCTCAACAGTTCATATTTCTCTCTTTCCACAACTCCCACGTGATGACTAAGGCAGCAACATTCTATACTCTCCGACTTCTCCTCTTTCTAATAAAAACCCAAATATGTAACATGTCCTTTACGGAACCAAGCATCACCGGTTGCACTCCAAACCAATTCGATATAACCCATTGCAAACATGCGGACACCTGGGCAAGGTGGCCTGGTGCACAAAGAAACCAACAAGGGGTGTCATGAACAGCAAAACTTAATGCAAGCATTAGTTGATCCACATCGTCGCTTGTGTAACCATCAATAGAACACCGGCTAACACATGTAATAATTCTCTTTCTCATGTAACACGTGTTCTCAGTTGACAGAATTATTCCATTGCTGCTAACAAGACTAAAAGCACACCTTTCTAGGCACCATAGGAATACTGAATCATCCTTCAACAAAAGCTTGTGGTGCATGACTTTTTTTTTTTGAGAATGGTAACTTTTTCTTCTATTTATCCACAGGTATACTACATCAAAGTAGCCCCTCTCCCAAAGTATTACAAACTAGACTGACTCCATCTATGCTTTTTGTCACAAATAGTCTAAAACATCAAAAAGTTCTTCTGCCTGTACTAAGACTTTCTGTTTACACCAAAAATAATAAAGAGCTATACAATTCATCTTGAAATTCTGCACATTGTTCTTCTTGCCCTCAAAACATCTTTGATTCCTTTCTTTCCATACTGTCCACCATATACATGCTGGGACAATCCTCCATCTCTCCTCCTTAATTGTAGTATTGCCAGTATTGATCCAACAATTTAGGAGTTGTGCTATGTTTCTTGGTTTCACCCAAGTGATCTTTCTAAGGCTGCTGAATATTCTCCATAATTGATCTGTCCAT
>JAJOOH010006319.1:0-50083 GCA_029582605.1 Solanum gracilifrons | reverse complement strand
ATGATGGGGAATACCCATTCTAAGTCTTAATATATATATATATATATATATATATATATATAGACAGAGAAAAGTTTAACATACTAAAATAAAACTCAAGTGCTAAACTGAATCTAACTATGCCTGAAATAAGCCTCTAACTGACTAGAAGTGGTTGGACATGCCCCATCTAAATCTACCAAAACTGAAACTAAAGACTAAAAATAGAAAATAAACATGTTTGTCGTCATCGAAGAATGAGGACTCATCACTGATGCTGCTGAGCAGAAGATCGAGAACCGGTCTACGCGTGATCTGAAAGCTGAGGACCTTAACCTATATCATGAGAAGATGTAGCGCAAAGTATGCGTCACTACTTGAAATGTACTGAACATGCATTATAGAGTAAAGATGAACACCATATATAACTAAATAAAGCATATAACTGAGTTATGATATAAGGTAAGCATGATACTAAAGTGAGAATGCTGAACATGAAATAACTGAACGCAATGACCAAGTTTATAACATACTGAGAAAGAAATCAGACTATAACTGATAACATGGTCAATGCAATAGAATCTGACTATAATTGAGCTACTAATAACCGACATTAAACCACATGAGCTAAATGTGGAGTCCTATGTATATGCTCCATCGAGAGGACCCAATATACCCTTCTAGAGTTATAGAGGCATGACTAGTGTGATCACTAAAATGATGCCCACAGAGGGGACTTACAACCTACGGGGCTCGTAGTTCTGGACTGGAGGGTGACTGACCCTAGTCCACTCGATATTAAGCTTTTCCCAATTGATTATGTTATTAACAAATTATGTCTGAATTTCTAAAATACTGGATAGCTCAAAAACTGACATGCTAACTGAAAATGCAACATTAATGTACTGATAATGAAACATTCAAATCTGAGACATGTATATCTGAAATATCTGATCTAGCATGTGTAATTCATGAACTTAAAGAACTACATAGCTAGGGTTCTGAGGTTATGCATGAATCTGGGCAAAACAATATTACTACATGATAATCTGATTTGGATCATTCTAACAGCTAAAACCCAATAATTTCTAACATTCAAGAAACCGTAGGTCTAGATAATATTAAGGGAATAAAGATTCAGACTGAAATCTAGGGACCTAATGGGTGAAAGGAACTCACTAGTGAAATCCCACATACGTGGTGATGAATTTCACGGAGAAATATTTTGATTTTAGGCTGGAAATGATGAAAACCTTGCTGCATTTTGGAAAGATTTGGTCGACTCTTTCTCCTCTCTGGTTCTATGTTTGATCGATTATTTTGAGAAAGAATTGACTAGGGTAGGTTCTAATTAGTTTCTGGGCTAAACCTAACCAAAACTACTTAGTTCAGGGGTTAAGAGACATAGTTTAGGGGTCCAATACATAGGGAAAAGACCAAACTACCCCTGACTAAAGCTGTTGGGGTCGCCACGACGGACCAGACCAACAGACAATACAGACGGACCATTGAAGGACCGACGGTCCGTGCTGTTCAACCATCGTTTGGCGAATGAAACTTGAAAATTGGGGGTCTGAAACACAGCTTGAACCACGGACCCTGATTTGACCTACGGTCCGTAGGTCCATACTTGTCCAAAATTTATGGGCTTTCTGGGAGGAGCTGCAGGTGACCATCCATGGACCACCAGCATGGGCCGTGGGTCACCCTACGGTCCGTAGGTGGGAACCATGGGTTGCACCTTTAACTTCTGAAAATTTGCATTTTGGTAGTTCTAGCATATGGGGTGTTACATGTAGGTCCTTACAAGATCTTGAAAAGGATTGGTAAAATGGCTTATGAGTTAGAGCTTCCACAGAACTAGCAGCAGTCCATCCAGTCTTTCACATTTCCTTGTTGAAGAAATGTGTCGGTGATCAAGCATCCATAGTGCCATTAGAAAGTGTGGTTGTGAAGGATAGTCTCACTTATGAATAGGTGTCAGTCGAAATTTTTGATCGTCAGGTTCGAAGGTTGATAAACAAAGAAGTTGCTTCAGTTAAGGTTTTGTGGAGGAGTAAGTCCATAGAGGGAGCTACTTGGGAAGAAGAAGCGGCCATAAAGGCCAAGTATCCTCATCTCTTTCCTTCCGATTCCATTTGAGGTAATATTTCCTCGCCAGTCTCTCAGTTTACTCTTGCATGAATTCAGCCTTAGTGTCTTATTCCTTAATTTATACTTGCTTTTTTAGCATATTTGCATATTCTTGGAACTTAGTTCAGTCAGATTTTAGTTTCCAGTACTCAGTGGAAGGGATTTCATCTCTTTTCCTCCATATTCAGCTAGCTTAGTTTTCATTCGAGGATAAATATTCCTAAGGGGGAGATAATGTAACACCCCATATCCTAGAAAGACCAACTAGCAGACTTTTCAGAAGTTGAACAATCGATCGACGGGTGCCACCTACGGACTGTATGGGGACCCACGGACTATAGGTGGGGTCCGTGGTTGGCCACCTGTAACTCCCTCCCCAGCAACCCAGAAAATACTGCCAAGGCACGACCCACGGTCAGACCTACGGACCGTAGGTCAGACCATGGGCCATGGTTCAAGTCTATGGATTGTGGCCTCAGGTTCGAGCCCCAGACGCCATTCGACGACTAACCAGGACGGACCGTTGGTCCATCCATGGTCTGTCGATCAGGGCCATCGGTTGCCCAGACAACTTTTAAGTCAGGGATCGTTTGGTCTTCTCCCCTATGCATTGGAAACCTAAATTACATTGTTTCACCCCTAAACTACATAGTTTTAGTCAATTTTAGCCTAGTAACTTAATTAGAACTTACCCTAGTCATTTCATTCTACAAGAAATCGATCAAACCAAGCAAAAGAAGAGAGAAATCACCGACCAAACCCTCTCCAAGAATGCAACAAGTTTTCCTCAGTTCCATCCCCAAAATCGAAAGATTTCTCCATGGAATTTGTCACCAAGTATGTGGGATTTCACTAGTGGATTCCTTTCATCCACTAGGTCCCTAGAATTCAGTCAGATTCTTGATTCCCTTCATATTATCTAGACCTAGGGTTTCTTGAATGTTAGAAATTGTTGTGATTTAGTTGTTAGAACATTCCTAATAAGATTTTTCATATTGTTGTAACATTATTGCCTAGTTCCTTGCATGAAATTCAGAACCCTAGTTGTGTAGATTCGTTTAGTTTATGAATTAAACTAGCTAGGACAGATAAACAGATATACATGCCTTAGTTTCTAATGTTTCATTATCAGTACTTAATGTTGCATTTTCAGTTAGCATGTCAGAACAATGAGCTATCCATTATATTTCAGTTATGTTGTATTGTACAAATATTCAGTTGGGATTTCACTGATACATCCACAATCTGTGAGTTCTTGAGAATGAATCCTCTAGAATTCATAGGTTCAAATGGCACTTAGGATCCAGAGAACTTTGTGGAGGAAATGTAGAAGGTGTTTGAGGTTTTGCATATTTCTTATGCTAACCGCGTGGAGTTAGCTGTATACCAATTCAATGGTGTGCTAGGATCTGATACGACCAATGGAAAAAGAGCAGGGTTGAAGGGGCACTAATTGTGAGCTCAACAATGTCTGAAAGTACCTTCATGGGATATTTCTTTTCTCGCGAGCTCAAAGAGGATAAGGTAATAGAATTTCTCACTCTTAAACAAGAGTCCATGAGTGTGCATAAGTACAACCTCAACTTCACCCAGCTGTATTGTTATGCTCTGGAGATAGTTGCTGATATGAGAAGCAAGATGAGTCTATTTGTATTTGGGTTATCTTGCTTGTCAATCAAAGAGGGTAAGACGACTATTTTGATAGGAGAAATGGACATAGCAAGGCTCATGATCCTTGTGTAGAAGGTTACGAAGACAAGTTGAAAGATAGATAAGAGTTCTACTGTAAGAGGACAAAGACAATAGGTAATGAGTCTGGACAACAAATTATCGAGAATGTGAGCTAGTCATCTCTTCAGCAAAGGCCAACTAGGCCTGCTGCATCATCAACTAGCGTACCTGCACCAAATCATAGAAGTGACTTCAGAAGTAGGAATTCGCAGAACTTCAAAGCTTGACCTACTCAATCTCAAGGTAGTGTGGCACAAGTGGCCAACTAGAACCCTACATGTTCTAAGTTTACTAAGAATCACCCAGGAGTGCATTGTGATGGCTCTAATGGCTGTTTCAAATATGGTAAGAAAGTTCACTTCATGAGAGAGTGCTCTAAGAACATGCAGGGTAAAATTAATGGGCTCAAAAGAGCTCAATCTTCTTCAGCGACTCCAAAAGAAAGAGTTACACCTAGAAGAGCTACTTCAGGGACTAGCGGAGGAGCAAACCATCTGTATTCTATTACCAGTCGCCAAGAGCAGGAGAATTCAGCAGATGTTATCACTAGTATGATCAAAGTATTTACTTTTGATGTATATGGATTACTTGATTCAGGTGCGAGTTTATCCTTTGTGACTCCATATATAGCTACGAGGTTTGATATCATTCCTAAACGACTTCTTGGGCCCTTCAATATTTTTGCACCTGTTAGTAAGTCTATTCTAGCCAAGAGAGTTTATCGTGATTGTGTCATCTCTATTAATCACAAGGACACCATGGCTAACTTAGTTCATCTATACATGATAGACTTTGCTGTTATTGTAGGTAAGGATTGGTTTCATTTTTGTTATGCCTTAGTTGATTGTAAAACTCGAGTAGCAAGGTTTCAATATCCTAATGAGTCGGTTATAGAGTAGAGGAGTAGTTCACCAGTGCCTAAGGGTTGTTTAATTTCATAACTTAAGGCCAACAAGTTAGTCTTTAAGGGTTGCATCTATCACTTAGTTCTAGTTAATGACTCTAGTGTTGAGGCACCACCTATTCAGTCAGTTCCAGGTGTGAGAGAGGTTCCAGAGGCCTTTCCAAATGATCTTCCTGGAGTCCTTCTTGAGATAGAAATAGACTTCGACATACACATTCTTCCCGATACTCGCATAGCTCCATTCTGCCATGTAGAATGGCTCTAGCTGAGTTAAAAGAGTAGTTGAAAGATCTTCTTTATAAGGGTTTTATTTGACCTAGTGTTTCACCTTGAGGCGCTCTGGCCTTATTTATGAAGATGAAAAATGGTTCTCTTAGGATGTGTATTGACTACCGCCAATTGAACAAGGTCACTACTGAGAATAAACATCCACTTCTGAGAATTGATGATCTTTTCAATCAACTCAAGGTTTCCACTTGGTTTTCTAAAATAGACCTTAGATCAGGCTATCATTAATTCATAGTGATATAAATTGATATCCCGAAGACAACATTAAGGACCCATTATGGTCATTATGAGTTTCTTGTTATGTCTTTTGGTTTGATTAATGCTTCTGCGGCGTTGATGGACCTTATGAATAGAGTGTTTAAGCCATATATTGACATGTTTGTTATCGTATTTATTGATGACATCCTGATATATTAGAAGAGTGAAGAGGATCATGCTAGTTATCTCAGAATAGTTCTCCACACTCTCAAATATAAAGAGTTGTATGCCATATTTCTAAGTGTGAGTCTTTGCTTGAGTCTATGGCATTCTTAGGCCACATTGTATCTGGTGAAGGGATCTGAGTTGACACTCAAAATATTGAAGTACTGTAGAACTGGCCCATACCCACATCTCCAACTGATATTAGAAGTTTCTTGGGATTGGCTAGTTACAATAGGAGGCTTGTCAGAGGGTTTCATTTATTTCATCTCACTTGACAAAGTTGAATTAGAAAACAATTATGTTTTAACTGTCAGCAGCTTGTGAGAAAAGCTTTCAGGAATTTAAAACGTGGTTGACTACTGCGTAAGTGTTGACCCTACTGGAGGATACATAAGGCTTTGGTGTTTATTGTGATGAGTCCAGAGTTGGTCTTGGTTGTGTACAGATTTAGAATGACACATTTATAGCCTATGCCTCTAGACAACTTAAGATTCACGAGAAGAATTACCCAACTCATGATCTTGAGTTGGATGTTGTAGTATTTGCTTTGAAAATATAACGTCACTATCTCTATGGTGTTCATATAGATGTGTTCACTGATCACAAGAGTCTCCAGTATGTTTTCAGTCAAAAATAACTTAATCTTAGTCAGAGGAGGTTGTTGGAGTTACTCAAAGATTACATCATGAGTATTCTCTATCACCCAGGTAAGGCTAATGTTGTTGTTGATGGTTTGAGCAGGTTATCTATGGGTAGTATTGCCCATGTTGAGGTAGGCAAAAAAGAATTGGACAAAGATGCGCACATGCCTGCGCGTTTGGAAGTATGGTTGTTAAATTCCAATGAAGGTGGAGTGGTGGTGATGAATGAGGTTGAATAATCACTAGTGTCTGAATTGAAGGAGAAAAAAGACCAAGACCCCATTTGATTGAATTAAATGTTAATGTTTATAAGCAAAAGGTGATGGATTTTGAACAAGGGGGAGATGGCCTGTTGAGGTATCAAAGAAGATTGATTGCGAGTGTCAAAGGTGGAGGAGCTCCAAAAGAGGATGATAGAGGAAGCTCATAGTTCTAGATATTCAATCCATCCCGGCTCCACAAATATGCACCATTACTTGAGCTAAGTGTATTGGTGGAGTAGTATGAAGAGGTGTATTGCGGATTTTGTTGCCAAGTGTTGGCATTGCCAAAAAGTTAAGGTGGAGAACCAAAGGCCTAGTGTTGTGGCTCAAAATATATATATATATATTCCCGGAATGAAAGTTGGAGATGATCAATATGGATTTCATTACTAGTTTGTCGAGATCTCGGAGGCAACATGATTTGATTTGGGTGATTATTGATTGGATGACTAAATCAACCCATTTCTTATTGGTAAAGACTACCTTTTCGACAGAAGATTATGACAGGTTATAATAAAGAGATAGTTCGACATCATGGAGTTACTGTGTTAATCATTTTAGATAAAGTCACACAATTCACCGCAAAATTCTGGAAGTCTTTTAAGAAAGATTTGGGTTCGAAGGTAAATTTGAGTATTGCTTTCCATCCTCATAGCGTACGATTTATACTTTAGAGGATATGTTGAGGGCTTTTGTGTTCAATTTCAAAGGAAATTGGGATGATCACTTACCTCTTGTAGAGTTTGCTTACAACAATATCTATCACTCGAGCATCCAGATAGCTCCTTATGAGGCTCCTTATGGGAGAAGATATAGATCTCCTATTGGATGGTTCATGGTTGGTGAAGCTGAGTTGATAGAAACAAATTTGGTTCATCAAGCCATGAAGAAGGTGAATATTATTCAGGAGAGGCTGAAAACAACGCAAAGTCGTCAGGAATCCTATAGAAATGTTAGGAGAAGAGACTTAGAGTTTGAGGTGGATGATTGGTTTTACTTGAAGGTTTCATTCATGAAAGGTGTTATGAGATTTGGTAACAAGGGGAAGCTCAGACCCCGATACATTGGTCCTTACAAGATATCCAAGAGGATTGGCCATGTACCTTATGAGTTGGAGCTACCGTCAGAGTTAGTAGTAGTCTATTCGTTATTCCACATTTCTATGTTGAAAAAGTCTATGGCCGATCCTTCACTTGTTATACTTACTAAGAATATTGATATAAAGGACAACCTATTTTATGTTGAGGTACCCGTTCAAATTCTTGATCGACTGATTGGCAAATTGAGAACCAAGGACGTGGAATCAGTCAAAGTCCTATGGATGAATCAATTTGTTGAGGAAGATACTTGGGAAGCTGAGGAGGATATGAAAAAGAGATACCACATCTCTCCCTTACGGAGAAATTCCTGACCAAGGTAATGACTCTTTGTAGAAAATTGATTCCCAATAATAAGTAAGACAAAAACTAGTAGATTACTAAAGAAATAAGACAAGCTGTAGAAGAACTTCATTATTCTTATTACTGGAATGAAAATAAATTTACATGATGGTCTAGCAATTTCGTAAAATAACTCAAACAAATGGAGAGATAATGATAAGCCTAAAAAACACTGCTAGAGAGCTAGTCAAATAGTAAAAGAGAAGCAGTGAACTCCCTAGGTATGGTTGGCAGTCAGAACAATTTCTGGCCAGAGTATATGTAACACCTCGTTCTTAGAAAGAGCTAATTTTAGAAAGAGCTAATTTGAGATTTGTGCAAGTTAGTCTTAAATTGTGAGTTTTGGGTCAACTTCAAACGACCATAACTTTAAGTACAAGAAGAGTTAGGTGGTCCATAAGGTATCAAATGAAAGATCTCTGAATCCTCTTTCCAACGTTACCGAGTTTGCTAAATTCCTCATTCGGATGAGGGAGATATGCCATTTTGAGTTCAGCCTGTCTGATTAAAGAAACTTCATCCGAATTAAAGAGGGGTATTTTGGTCTTTTCCTTACCTCATTAGCCTTAAGTGTGTTTTTCACCCAATTAGGGGTCAAAGCTGATTAAAATCAGTTTACACCCATTCTAAAAGCGTTCAAGAAACTAGGGCTAACTTCAAGAAGAGAAAAAAGGAGAAAAGTTTCAAGTGTTTAAGGTTTTTGCGAGCTTTGAGGATTGTCGCCAAGAATTCAATTATTTTGAGGTATGTAATCTTTCATAGTGATGGGTTCGTTCACCCTCACACCAATCATGAGTTTATTGATTAACAATCATTCATGAATTCTGTGTATAGAAGTTCTTGATGAGTTCTCTTAAATGTTTAGTTCTTCAATCTTTACTATTGAAGTTTGATGAGTTCTTGAGGTGAGGGTTTGAGTTTGTGGGTTGTTCATGAGGTGATTTGCGTAGATTTTTGTTTACTTATGTTGGGTATACAAATCAAAGAGAGTTTTTAAGTAATCAGTAAATTCTAGGTGAGTTAGGGCCAAAAATTAAGGAGAAAAATTTATCAGAATTTTCTTGAAAAAGGACTAGGGCGCCGCACCCTCAATGCACCAGAAAGCCTGGCATGGGGGACCAGGAGTGCACTAGAAACCAGCCGCAGTAAGAGGAGGCCTGGTGCGGCGCGCCACCCCTGTGCCATAAAGCGTCATGCCACTTTTCTTCTTTGTTTTCGTTCCACACTTGTTCCTTTGAGTCTAGTTTTCATTCCTTTCTTAATCCTAACTATTTAAACCTTCATTAACCATCAAGAGATCATATATATATATCATGAATCATAACTCTTTAATTCAAATTTAAGAACATATTATGAGTCAAGTTTGAGAGAACCTTTCGAGTCATTTTGAGAAGTCTTTTTACAAACTTTAAAAACTTGTTTTAAGACTTGTGTACTTCAGATGAGGATGATGAGAGTTGAATTCATGTTTTTAAAATAAATATAATGGAACTAAGTATTTCCAAGATTAAACGTTTTTACATTTAAAATGAGAGGAAACTTCGATTTTAAAATAACTTCATAAGGAGTATTGAGCACTATCTCTTATAAGAGAACCTTTTGAGTAATAATCACAAAGTTTGAGGATGAGGAGACATTTTTGAACATATTTTCTAACTTCATGCTTGTTATGCCTAAGTTTATTGTAAAACTCAAGTAGTTAAGTTCCAGTTTCCTAATGAGATAGTTATTGAGTGGAGGAGTAGTTTAGCAGTGCCTAAGGGTCATTTTATTTCGTACCTTAAGGCTAGAAAGTTAGTTTCCAAGGGGTGTATCTATCACTTAGTCTGAGTTAATGACTCTAGTGTTGAGACACCACCTATTCAGTGTGTTCCAGTCGTGAGTGAGTTTCCTGAGGTCTTGCCAAATGATCTTTTCAAAGTATGTCCTTGAGAAAAATAGCTTTTTCTATGGATATTCTTCTTGATACTCGACCTATTTCTATTCCTCCATATAGAATGAGTCTAGACGAGTTAAAAAACCTTCTTGATAATGGTTTCATTCGATCCAATGTCTCACCTTGGGGCGCTCCAGTCTTATTTTTGAGGAATAAAGATAGTTCTCCTAGGATGTGTATTTATTAACTCCATTGAACTAAGTTACTATAAAGAATAAGTAGTCCCTTTCAAGAATCGATGATCTATTTGATCAACTTGAGGGTGCCACTTGCTTTTCTAAGATAGACCTTAGATCTGGTTATCAACAATTGAGAGTAAGAGAAAGTAACATCCCAAAGACAACATTCAGGACCTTCTATGGTCATTATGAGTTTCTGGTTATGTCTTTTGGCTTGACTAATGCTCTTTCAACATTCATGGATCTATGAACAGAGTGTTTAAGACTTATCTTGACATGTTTGTTATTATTTTATTGATGATATTTTGATTTATTCCAGGAATGAGGAGGATAATGCTAGTCATCTCATAATAGTTCTCCAAACTCTAAAGGATAGAGAGTTGTATGGTTAATTTTCCAAGTGCAAATTTTGGCTTGAGTCAGTGGTGTTCTTAGGCCACATCTCAGAAGATTGTGGTAGTGCAGAACTGGCCCAGATGGACATCTCCAACTAATATTAAAAGTTTCTTAGGATTGGTTGGTGACTATAGGAGGTTTGTCTACGGGTTTTGATCTATTTAATTCCCGTTGAGAAAGTTGACATAGAAGACAACAAAGTTCCAATGGTTGAAGTTTGTGAGAAAAGCTTTTGGGAATTGAAAACGTGGTTGACTACTGCCAGTGTTTACCTTAACGGAGGGTACATAAGTCTTTGTGGTGTATTGTGATGCGTCTAAAGTTGGACTAGGTTGTGTACTGATATATAATGGCAAGGCTATAACTTATGCATCCAGATAGATTTAGATGCACGAGAAGAATTATCCAACCAATGATCTAGAATTGGCTCCTGTAGTGTTTTCTTTGAAAATATGGTGTCACTATCTCTATGGTGTTCATGTTGATGTGTTCACCGATCACAAAAGTCTTCAGTATGTATTTAGTTATTAAGAGCTTAATCTTAGACAGAGGAGGTGGTTGGAGTTACTCAAGGATTATGACATGAGTATTCTATATCACCCAACTAAGGCTAATGTTGTTGCTGATGCTTTGAGCAGATTGTCTATGGGTAGTACTGCCCATGTTGAGGAAGGCAAGAAAGAGTTAGCCAAAGATGTGAAAGGACTTGTACGATTGTGAGTCCGATTAATGGATTCCAGTAAAGGTGGTGTGGTCGTGACAAATGGGGCTGAATCATCACGAGTGTCCGAAGTGAAAGAGAAACATGATCAAGGGTCCTGCTTTGCTTGAATTGAAAGAAAATGTTCATAAGTAGAAAGTGGAGGCTTTTGAACAAGGGGGAGATAGTGACTTGAGAGAAGTCTATTGGTGGACTAGTATGAAGAGGTGTATTGGGGAGTTCGTTGCTAAGTTCCCAAATTGCCAACAAGTCAAGGTAGAGCACCATAGTGGTATGGCTCAAAACATAGATCTTTCAGAATGGAAGTGGCAGATGATCAATATGGATTTCATTACTGGCTTACCGCGGTCTTGTAGGCAACATGATTCAATTTAGGCGATTGTAGATCGAAAGACTAAATCAGCCCATTTCTTGTTGGTAAAGACTACCCATTTAGCAAAATATTATGCTAGATTATATATTCAAGAGGTAGTCAGACGTCATGGAGTTCCGGTGTCCACCAGAGGTGCTCAATTCACCACACAATTCTGGAAGTCTTTCCAGAAATGTTTGGGTTCAAAGGTAAATTTGTGTACTACTTTCCACCCTTAGATTGATGGTCAAGAAAAGCGCACAATTCAAACTTTAGAGGATATGTTGAGGGACTGTATGATCGATTTCAAGCGTAATTGGGATGATCACATACCTCTCACCGAGTTTGCTTAAAACAACAGTTATCACTCTAGTGTCCAAATGGCTCCTTATGAGTCTCTGTATGGGAAAAGATGTAGATCTCTTATTTGATGGTTTGAGGTTGGTGAAGCATGTCTGATAGGACCAGACTTGGTTCATCCAGCTATGGAGAAAGTGAAAATCATTCAATAAAGGTTGAAAATAGCACAAAGTCGTTAGAAATCCCATACCGATGTTAGGAGAAGAGATTTGGAGTATGAGGTGGACGATTGGGTTTATTTGAAGGTTTTACCCATGAAGGGTGTTATGAGGTTTGGCAAGATGGGGAAGCTTAGACCTTGGTATATTTGTCCTTAAAAGTTATCCTGAGGATAGCTAATGTAACCTATGAATTGGAGCTACCGCCAGAGTTAGCAACAATCTATCCGGTATTCCATATTTCAACGTTGAATAAGTGTATGGGCAATCCTTCACTTATTATACCTACTGAAAATATTGGTATTAAGGACATCCTATCTTACGAGGAGGTATTCATTGAAATACTTGATCGTCAGGTTCGAAAGTTGAGAACCAAGGAGGTAACATCATTCAAGGTCTTATGGAGTAATCAGTTTGTTGATGAAGCTACTTGGGAGGCTGAGGAGGATATAAAGAAGAGATACCCACATCTCTTTCAAGGTAATAACTTTTTGTAAAATACTCTTTAAATTGATATGCTATGTTGTGTTAAATTGCATGTTGGGTGTTTGAGCTGGTTATTAGAAGTGGTCACCCTTAGTTCTACTTAGAGTAATCTCATTTAAGGACGAATGTTACCGAGGGGCAGATATTGTAACACCACGGTCTTAGAAAGAGCTAATTTTAGAAAGAACCAAATTGTAAACAACTAATTTGAGATTTGTGCAAGTTAGTCTTAGTTTGTGAGTTTCAGGTCAACTTCAAACGACCACAACGCTTAGTACAAGATGATTTAGGTGGTCCATAAGGTATCAAATGAAAGATCCCTAAATCCTCTTTCCAACGCCACCGAGTTTGCTAAATTCCGAGTTCTGATAAGGGAGATATGCATGTTTGAGTTCAGGCTGTCTTATTAAGAAAAGTTCATCGAAATTAAGGAGGGGTATTTTGGTCTTTTCCTTACCCAATTAGCCTTAAGCGTGTTTGTCACCCAATTAGGGGTCAAAGGTGATTAAAATCAGCTTACACCTAAGTCTAAAAGAGTTAAAAAAAACTAGGGCAAAGTTCGAGAAGCGAAAAAGGGAGAAAAGCTTCAAGCGTTCAAGATTCGTACGAGCTATAAGGATTGTCTCGATGAATTCAATTCTTTCAAGGTATGTAAGCTTTCATAGTGATGGGTTTTTACATTCACACCAGTCATGAGTTTCTTGATTAAAAATCATCCACGAAATATGTGTATTGAAGTTCTTATTGAGTTTTCTTAAAAGTTTCATTCTTCAATCTTTACTATTGGAGTTTGATTTTTTCTTGAGGCAATGGTTTGAGTATGAGGTTGTTCTTGAAGAGATATGAGTAGATTTTTTTTATTTAAGTTAGGTATACGAATCTAAGTGAGTTTGGAAGAAATCAATTGATTCTAGGTGAATTAGGGCCAACAATAGAGAAGAAATAATTGTCGGAATTTTCTAGGAAAGGGCTGGGGCACTGCGCCCTTGATATGCTAGCAGGCCGGGCGTGGGACGCAGCAGTGCACCAAAAACCAGCCCTAGTAAGGGGAGGCCTGGTGTAGCGTACCACCCTTGCGCCACAAAGCGACAAACCACTTTTCTTTTTCGTTTTCGTTCCGCACTTGTTCCTTTGATTCGAGCTTTCATTCATTTCTTAATCCTAACTATTTAAAAATTTATTAATCATCGAGAGATCATATATATGATGAATCATAACTCTTGAATTCACATTTCAAAATCAATAAAAGATTAAGAGTCAAGTTTTAGAGAACCTTTCGAGTCATTTTGAGAAGTCTTTTTACAATCTTTAAAAACTTGTTTTAAGACTTGAGTACTTCATTTCGAGGATGAGGAGAGTTGAATTCCTGTTTTTAAAATTAATATAAGGGAACTAAGTATTCCTAATTGTAAATGTGTTTACATTTAAAATTAGAGGAAACTTCGATTTCTAAATGAGTTCATGAGGAGTTTTGAGCACTATCTCTTTTATGAGAACCTTTTGAGTAATAATCTCAAAGTTTGAGGATGAGGAACTATTTTTAAACATATGAGTATGAGTTATATTATTGGGAGTACTATTGAGCATCGATTTGGGGGAGAGTTCAAGCAACTCAAAGTCCTCATAAACTATATATGCCAACATGGGTAAAAAGGGTCATACTTTTTAGATGATTCCTTTTTTCTTTTAAAGCATAGAATAGTGGATCCACTTAGTTGAGGATGTCTTATACACCAACAAGGGATAGGACAATTCTGTCGGTGTGGGCGAGACGATGTATCATCACATAGCTCATAGTGATTGTTGTCGGTTAGAAAATCTCCCAAATAAGAGTAAAAGAGTTATTATTCCCTTTTTAAATACATTATCTACTATTTTGAAAGCTTTCTTTATAATGCATCTCTATTGTTGCTTTTATATTTTACTGAGTTGAGTATTTTTGAATTCTAGTATCCTTGAGTTGAGTTGAGTTGAGTTGAGTTGAGTAGAGGTGAGGGGAGTATGTTATTCCTTTTCATTAGTTTAAGCTTATACCTGTGTTTTAGAGTTCTCCTTGCATGTTTGTACATTCCATGTACTGATGCCATTTGGCCTACATCTTAAATGATGCAGATACAGGTAACCAGGGTCATCAACAGACGCTCTGTTGATACCATTTGCAGTTCCAAAGTCTCTTTGGTGAGCCTCCTTGCTTTCGGAGTGTGTCTTGGCTCAATTATTTTTATTCTTTATTTGACACTATTATCAGTCATAGACATTGATAGTCTCAGTTCTATTTCAGAATTTTTCTTGGATGTTTTAATGTTTTTTAATTATAAAAGATTACTTCAGTATTAAGTAGTTTAGCCCATTACTATTTATCTTAGCTTCCACATTGTTTATTACTCAATGTTGTCAGGCCAAAGGTTTGCTGTCACGCCCCGAGGCTACACCTTGGACCTAACTGGCACTCACGAACCATTGCTGGCCCCAAACAAGCCCTTGGCCTGGCTCAACTCTTAGCGAAAGACTTACTCAACAATAAATGAACCTCAAATGTAACTCAACTCATAACAACATCATTACTAAAATACAGCTTCTCATTTAAGTCTGAAATACTCAATAACATAACTGTTCAACTCAAGTCTCTAAACATCACAAAGGAAATGGAAAAGGCTTCTCAACTACGATTGTCTATGAAGCTTCTAATAACTATGATAGACGTCAGTAAAGGACCCATGACATCTTAATAAGACTTAAAATAAAAGTTGAATCATGTGAGCTATAACATGGAATCCGGCGTCTACTTCATATTGAAAGGGGTGTCCTACTTGCCAAGGTAAGGAACATAACTTTTAGCTTACGTGGATCCACTAGCTAATATCTGTCTAAGACAATCATCCTATGCCGGAACATAGGTATGGCATATGGATACTACCAGTAGAAACCCAGCCTCTAGCTACATGAGAGCTTCCATCTAAATATCCTCTCGATGTTAAGCATAAATCCCACAGAATAGTCATTATTCTTAACTTGTCTTATCATTAAGAGGCATGGGTAATCACCGCTTGCCTTATCATCTATGGAAGGCACATCAAGTAGCCAATCCAATCTATGTTTCGAGATAGTAGCTCCTAAATCTTGATTCAAAGTTTAGTTGAGAAAAACTTTCAACTTTAAGAATCATTTGTGTGAGAAATCCTTTCACATTCACAACAACATGGATGATTTACTTTCAAAGCAACATAAATCATTTTTCATGAATTTCATAAAGAACATGTATATATTCATAAATTCATCTTTCATAGTTCAAAAGCTTCTCCATATGATCACAGTCTAGAAATTTCACATGGGTTCATGAGAATTCAACTTATAAACATGCATTTACTTCAATTCATGCATAAAGTGACATCAAACAATCAATTAGATCATAATTGAAAAGAACCCATGCAGTTGAGTAAAAACCCAAACTTCCATTGTAGATTCTAGTTTGTAAAATTGGAGAATTTAGGAACCTTATGGAGGAAACAGATACATAGGCGAAGACTATCATACCTTGATGCCAAAAGCATGCAATCAATGGTAAAATTTGAGACTTGACTTGAAACCATGGGCTTCTTCTTTAAGCTTTAAAGAGAGAAATATTTGGGGACAAAACTTTGATCAACTTTGAGGATTTTAGAAGAATGAATTGAATTGGGTGATTTTGGGAGTAAAAACATTTCTATAGGGCCTAGGGTAGAGGGTAAAATGACAGTATTGAGTTAAAACAGTTGGGAAAAGACTGAAACGACCCGACTTAAAACTTCCGAAATGCCTCTCTGGAAGGACTTCACGGGGCGTCTAGAGCACCATGACCTATCTAGCAGGTCGTGAAGATGCTCTTCCCGATAGGGATGACAATAGAAACTCCTCAAAGTATCAAAAAGAATTTCCTAATCAGAGTCCCAAAGGAAGTAACCTCTGAACATTAGCTATTACAACTCTCTCATGATACCAAAATATGTAGCGTTGGCCATATAAATAATGAAATACAAAAAACCTCTGGAAGTGGAAAATACAGTGAACGAGGTGCATATGGTGAACTTGGAAATTTTTATTAATCTAGGAGGGATCTCCAATATACAAAAACCCATATCAATGAAGATTCTACTATGGAATTGTAGGGGAGCTAATAACGCAAGCTTCATGCATAACTTGCGTATTCCACTTGAATAGAGCAATCCTTATGTGCTAGCTCTCGCAGAAACAAGAATGGAGGATCATGATAGGATACTTCAAACCCTTGATTTTAATGATGTAAAACTGAGCTTAATCAGGTTAGACCCCTATTAGGGTCAGAAAAACGTTTGGACCAAGTAGGGGTAAGGAAAAAGCCATAATACCCTTCCTTAAAACGGATGAAATGCCTTAACTAGAGAGGTTTCACTCAAATAGGTATAACTCTTTCATCCGAGCTCAGAATTTAGCAAACTCAACGGCGTTGAAAAGAGGACTCAAAGACCTTCTATTTGATACATAGAGGGCCACTTTAATCCGTATGAACTGAAATTTATGGTTGTTATAAATTGACCCAAAACCAATACCTGGAATTTTAAGTACGAGATGTTACAATATCTCCCCCTTTATCTCATTCGTTCTCGAATGAGATCACACTAAGCCAAAAAGGGAAAAGGGGAAGCATCTAACAACCCCAACTCAAGTATACAACATGCAATTTATATAATCAACACATCAATTAAAAGTATTTTTACAAAGAATTAGTAGCTTGGTTGTGGAATTTCTCCGAAAGGAAAGAGATGTGGGTATCTCTTCTTTATATCCACCCCAGCCTCCGAAGTAGCTTCCTCAACTCGAAAACTCACTTAAAATCTAGTAACGGACTCCCAAAGGTGCAAGTCCGTGCATATCGTTTGCGAGTTCTTTCTTACCTTCTTCAATACTGGCGGTACATCCCATGGACAACCTGCTGAAAGTATCAGCAACAACATTAGTCTTACCTAGAGGATGCTCATGTCGTAATTCTTGAGTAACTCTCACCATCTCCTTTGTCTGAAATTAAGCTCTTTCTGACTCAAAACATACTAAAGACTCTTGTGATTGGTCAACACATCTACATGAACACCATAGAGATAGTGATGCCATATTTTCAAAGAAAATACTATAAAAAACCAACTCGAGATCATGAGTTAGGTAATTATTCTTGTGAATCTTACGCTATCTGGAGGCATAAACTATAACCTTCCAATTTTGCATCAATACAGAACCAAGTCAAAATCTGGACGCATCACAATACACAACAAAGCCTTGTGTACCCTCTGGTAGGGTCAACACTGGGTTGTAGTTGACCGAGTTTTCAATTCTTGAATGATTTTCTCACAAGCTTCAGATCATTGAAACTTTTCTGTCGTCTGAGTCAACTTTGTCAAGGGGGATTAAATAGATTAAAACCCCTCGACAAACCTTCTATAGTAACCAGCCAATCCCAAGAAACTACTAATATCAGTTGGAGAAGTGGGTTTGGGCCAGTTCTACATTACTTTAATCCATTGTGGCCTAAGAAAGCCATGGACTCAAGCCAAAACTCACACATAGGAAATTTAGCAAACAACTCTCTATCTTTGCGAGTTTGGAGAACTATTCTTAGCTGACTAGCATGGTCCTCCTGATTTCTCGAGTAAATCAAAATGTCATCAATGCATACAATCATAAATATGTCAAGATAAGGCTTAAACACTGTTCATAAGGTTTATAAACGCTACATGAGCATTAGTCAGACCAGAGGACATAACAAGAAACTCAAAATGACCATACGAGTCTTGAATACTGTCTTTGGAATGTCACTTTCCCTTACTTTTAATTGATACTGATTTTTCTGGTTGGCTACACTCTAAGCCAAAAGATGAATGGCATTCCAAAACTTTGCATTCGAAATGTCATGATCTAGGACTGGAGGAACTACATCAACGTTATGGGCATTAGCAGTCCTTGTGTAAGCTCTATGAGGAGGCAGGAATTGAAACGTATAACGTCAAATTAGAAATGCGATCATACCCACGCATGATAAGAATAACAAGAAAGTGAAGTTTTTTCTAAGACACCTCGTAGCCTACCCCTCATAGGTGTGGAGCCTTCACACTCATGAAAGGGACTCTACATAGTGCGTTTTTAGGCATCCTAGGACTCTTAAATCTTACTCTGATACCTAGTGTGTCATGCTCTGAAGCTACCCCCTTGACATAAACATGAGACCTAGGATCAGAAGTGACCCCAAGCTAACCCTGAGCGTGCATATTATAAACATAATAGATAAACTGAAGTAACAAATACTGTGCGGAAGCTTAAAACCATAATTAACTAAAATGTGGGGAACACCCAATACTGTCTTAATATAAAAGACTAATAGTTTAATAACAACTAGGAGAACAAACTCAAGACTAAAAATGAATCTAACTATGTCTGAATAAAAGCCTCTAACTGACTAGAGATGCTGGGACATGCCCCCAAATAACCCTAGCAAAATTGAAACTGAAACGAAAGACTGAATCATAAAGAAACAAGTCTATCGTCCTCGAAGAATGAGAACTCACCAATGATACCGCTGAATATGGATCGAGAACCAATCTACACGTGATCTGAATGCTGAGAACCTGAACCTACATCACGCATAAATGTAGCACAGAGTGTGCGTCAGTACCTGAAAGGTAATGAACATGCTTGATAGAATAAAGCTTAATAAACATATAACTGAACAAAGCATGCTGAGAAAGGATATAATTTGAACATGATAAAGATACTGAGATATACTAACAATGAACTAAACTGAATGTAATGACCAAGTGCATAACATGCTGAAATTAAATACTGAAAATGTAACTAGAAACCTGGTCAATACACTAGAATCTGAATGTGGGTGCTACTATTAACCGACATAAGACCACGTGAGCTAAACATGGAGTTTGATGTATACACCTCATCGAGGGGAACAAATATACCTTACCAGGGGTATAAAGGCATGACATATGTGATCACTAAAAATGATGCCCAACTGAGGGGACTTATACTCCTATGGGGGCATGTAGTTCTGGTACTATACGGGTATGCTGAACCCTAGTCCTACTCGATGTTAAGCCTACTTACAATGAAAATGCGTACAATACAACACAATTTAAATATACTGGATAGCTCAATATTCTGACATGCTAACTGAAAATGCAATATTAAAGTACTAATAATGAAACATTTAAAGATTGAGGCATGTATATA
This sequence comes from Solanum gracilifrons, assembly GCA_029582605.1. Lineage (NCBI taxonomy): Eukaryota > Viridiplantae > Streptophyta > Magnoliopsida > Solanales > Solanaceae > Solanum > Solanum gracilifrons. Next base: position 30,449 of record JAJOOH010006319.1, on the reverse strand, counting down.
TGTTTATCTGTCCTAGCTAGTGTAATTCATTAACTAAAAGAACTACACAACTAGGGTTATGAGTCTCATACAAGAATCTACGCAAAGGTGTTATGCATACATGATAATCTGATTAGGAACACTATAGCAACTAAATCATCACAAATTTCTAAAGTTCTAGAAACCGTAGGTCTAAACAATATAAAGGGAATCAATAATTTGACTGAATTCTAGGGACCTAATGGGTGAAAGGAATCCAATAGTGAAATCCCACATACCTGGTGATGAATTCCACGAAGAAATCTTTCAATTTCGAGGCTGGAACTGAGTAAATCATGCTGGTTGTTCTTGAGAAAGATATCACATATTTCTTCCCTTTTTGCTCTAAGTTTTGATGAATTTTGGAGAATGATCGACTAGGGTAGGATCTGATTAAGTTACTAGGCTTAAACTAGCCTTAATGACGAAGTTTAGGTGCCCAACACATAGAGGAAAATACCTAATGACCCTTAACTTAAAAGTTGTCGGGGCCAACGACGGGCCTGACCGATGGACCGTGGATGGACCTACGGTCCGTCCTGTCAGCCGTCGTTCGGCTTCAGAGGACGGGTTTTGGGGGTCAAGATCCACGGACCTGGACCACTGCCCGTGGTCTCACCTCTGGTTCATGGGTCCAACCGTGGGTTGTGCCTTAGCTGGATTTTTCTGGGGTTCTAGTGAGGAGTTGCAGGTGGCTAACCATTGAGCCCACCTATAATCCGTGGGTCAACCAACGGTCCGTAGGTGGCCTCCATTGATGGCAGTTGCACTTTTGAAAATCTGCAATTTAATCATATCTGAATCTGGGGTGTTACAGTCTAGCTCTGGAATTCTAGGAGTTCTGGTTCCTTAAATCACCTCTGTTCTTGGGTGCAGGTTCACTAGCTGATGATGGTGCATACCCAATTGGCCTTTGTTAATAAGATGACCGCTTAACATTTCCGGTCTTCTACTGCCCAAAATCTTGACCTATTTTATTAGCCCTCTTACTCCAGTACTTTTCCCTGTCTTTCAAATTATCATCCTCAACCTTCTATAGATAGATCATAAGCAAGGATATGTCCATATCTCCTATCAACATAGATGAGTTACCCTCCTTACTTTACAAACGACACAACCCAGACACAAACAAACTCATCAATACAAATCAATAGAAAAGAATTAAAGCATACCAGTGACAACATCTGGCACATTCTCCTGATCCTAGCGTCTAGCCATAGCATACAGGCGTTTTGCTCCTCCGACTGTCCCTGAAGTAAGTCCTCTCAGAGCGGCTCTATCTGTTGGATCCACTGAAGAAAATTAGGCTTTGTTTCCCCCATTATCTTGCCTTTTATTAGGGAACTCTCTCATGAAATGGCCTGCCTTACCACACTTGAGGCAGCTATTGGATCCATCACGGCTTTCTCCTAGATGGGTTCTACCACACTTACCACAAGGTGGGATTCGAAACCCTTTCGCCATAGTACCTTGCGACTGAGTACCTTGAACTCTAAAATTTTGAGAACTTTGGCTCTTGTGATCATTTCTATTTCTCGGTTCAGGTGCACTAGATGATGATGGAGCGGGTCCACATGACCTATGATGGAAAGATGACCGATGCCCACTCCCAGTCTTTTGCTGGCCAGACTCGTGATTTGTTATGTTAGCTCTCTTGTTGTGGAACTCTTCCCTATTACCTTTTGAAAGGTTGTGCCTTTTCCAAAGGGTTGTGACCTTTCTGAAAGGTTGTCTTTTTTCCAAAGAGTTGTGACCTTTACCCTTTGTTGGGTATAAATGGAGAGGTTTTCTCTCATTTTTCTTCATCGAAGTCTTCCTTTCTTTTTCATACATTTCTTACAATACAAAATACATCAATATTGTCTGTGCTGTGATTCGTGGCTGCCATTTTGAGTTTGTTAAAATTATTGAAGTTTGAGGTACCACAACTTCTTTAATGGTTAATCTATTTTATATTGGAAGGAATTAATCTACAACCTCAAGTACTTTAGGGGACTAAATATTTAAGGACATATAGTGGGTTCTGTGGACTTGATTAGTTATTTTCTTATTCTTTTCATCTTTTATTATTTCTGGTTTGCTAATTTGAATACAAGAGGCAACAAGCTTAAAACATTTATATTTTGGTATTTTCTATTTTTTTTGTTGAAATTCAATGTCTTCTGAGGAAAATTGTAATATGATGGAAATTGGGAAAGAAGGAAAAAATTAGCAAGAAAAGTGAGTTACATTGAATCATTGCTAACAGATAACATATGATTCAATGGGAGTAAAATCGGGGTCTATCTTTATTTCCCTTTATTCTTATTTTTTTCTATCCTTTGTAAGTTATGAGATTTATTTCATAAATATTAGGATAGATGGTCATTATGTGATGATCTCAGAATATATCTTTATTGTTATTGATATGTATTCTGTTTAGAGGAGGAAAGCAAACTTTTGTAGTTTTCTACTCAATGTGAAATTTGATTGTGTCTGACTTTTGGAGACTAAAATCTTCTAATTTTTTACTCCTTTGGTTTAAAGAATAAGAAATTCACGAACAAACTACATTGTGCATTAGTTTGAAGAATATAGAAACTTCACCAATTTGTTAAATACTTTATTTAAATGAATATTATGACTTGAAGAGTACAAAATCTTCGTCAGGAATATAAAGCCTAAATGTTTCAAAAAAGATAAAATCTTCATCGTTAGCTAGAAACAATGTTGTATTTGAGGTTTATGGAGATTAAAACCTTTTTGGTTTAATACTCCATATGAATATGAAACTGATTCGAAGAATATAAAAGCTTCATCAAAATTCAAGGTTCACTCGATTAATGATTAGAAAAATATAAAAAACTTCATCGCTAAACTAGAAACAAGTTGTATAAAGATTGAATCTTTATTGTTAGTATTCTAGTTACATATTTTTTTTCCAATTATCTTATCGTCCTAGTAGATGTGGTATGGGATATGAATATGTGATTTGTCTTTGTTGAGTAAATATGTCTCTGAATGCTAAGGCTACATACGTTGATAATGTTCTCCATTTTTAAATGGAAGTTAAAGAAAAATTTAGTATTTGGAAATAAGTCTGAATTTGAATTGTGTTGTGGGTGGCAAAAGTGGAAACATTGTACAAGGAATGCGGTAGTTAAATTAACTGTCTTTGATTTGATAATCTCATATTATATATGACATGGGAAAGAACAGTTGATGCATGCATAGATCCCACCTAATAGAGCAGTTCAGTTGCTTGATTTTCAGGTTTCAGTTAGTGATTATTGAGGTTTGCATAGCTTATTGACTATTTGTCTTTTGGACTTTGGGCCTGATTATAGAAGAAAGGTTATAGAGGATTTGTATGGCTGATTTGCTTATTGGTTTGTCTGCTTTTGCAATTGATTAGTAGGAGGATTTTCGTTTCAAACATCGGCCTATTATTTCTTGCATTTCTTGTTGGTTTCTTATTGTTTTGACTTTCTTCATAGTTGCTAGATGTCAATCCGACCCTAAAACATATGTGGTAGAAAGCACTGGAGAAGCAATAGATCTTGGAATTGTTAATGATGATGTCCAAGATTTTGGCAGTGATAGTTTTAGTCCCGCACCTGGGTTTGAGACAGTTTGTGTTTGCCCCAAAAACCCTTATAAGGTTAAGTTAATCCGTTTATGTTTTGTATCTTTATTCTTTATTCCTTGTTTTGCTTAAATGATAGTACTTAATAATTTAAGAATTGCATATCTCAGAACATATTTCTTCGTCTTTGCAGTAGTGGCAACTGGTGAGGAAAGTGAGTTGTTAGTTGGAATGAAAAATGATGGTAGTCCTTTTGTGTTTAAGTGTATTTGTATAAGGATTTTACAGATATAAGATAAGTACAAGTTTTCTTTGAATATAATATAAAGACCAATTCAAGATGAAAATAGACAGAAATCGAAAACTTCGAATGCTAGGAGCTCACCCTAATCTTTGAAAGTCCGAGATGCTCCGCACGACTCCAAATCAACAATGATAACTCAAACTATGTACTTCTGGAGCATAAATGTAGTATGAGTACCAAAAAGGGTACTCAGTAGGGATTGTTCAATTGAGCTCAAAAGATAACATAAGCATACACAACAAGTAATAAGGAAAACATACCATAAAGAACTAAACATGAGATACTAAGGTACATAAGAAATACGGAATATAAACAAGGTAAAAGGGGTAAGAAGCCGAGTAAAGAACCAACCTTGAACGCAAGCCAGCAACCTGTTCGCAAGAAACTATAATACAATCAACTACCTATGGTCAAGAGAACTCACAACCACAATTCTAGAACCAAAGCCTATCAACTATGATATAATAAATAATAGAGAAAGGAATATAGTAAAACAATAAGCTAACTGAACCACATAAGCTTAGAAAGAAACAACAAGCATAACCCAACCGACCCCTGATGGCAATAACTGAGTCAAATGATGAAGAGAACTTGTATCAGTCTAAAGAACAATCATGACACCAGTGGCTGGAACAGACTCAGAAGAAGATGAAGATGACAAGCTGTCCAAGGTAAGTTTTCATCAAATTAAAGAAAATCTTCATCTTTATTCAAAGAAGATAATAGAGTCTCTATTTTGTACCCTCATAGATGCATATCAATAAACATGTGCTGAAAAAAAAGAGAAAATGCCAAAACACTATGCATTTCTAAGAGTAAAAACTGAGAATCTTAATCAACATCTTAATGAAAAGTTAATTAATGACTTAAACTCCTCTAGGAATGTCAGGACCCATGGGTATCTCCTAGATGTAACATGATGTATAGAACCCCGAAGGACTCCATACAAACCACTTAACTCCCATAACATAAGAAATGAAACAATAAGTGTAAAACAATATTCCAAGTCCCAATAATTTTATAAAATGAAAAGAGGAAATCTAAACTTTTGTCTCATCATAGCCATCTAATACAATAGAATCAAATTGGGCCTAGCCCATACGATATGTCCAAAAGAGAAATACATGAACGAATCTAAAAAAACAAGGTCCATCCTCGAAGAATGAGGACAAACCAAAGCTCGGGAATCAATCAAATCACCCACTAGCCACGAAACATAGCACCCTGGATATCGGACCCTACATTTGGGAAAATGTAGGCAATAGTATGAGTTTGTACAAATTAATATACCAAGAATGATAGCCTTGCATAAAACATTTAAAATCATTGAAAAAGGGATATGTTATTTCATACATGCAATTGACCAAGTTAAAACATATATTGAAAGAGTTATAAAACGTAAGTCATGAATCATGGTCCATTCAACCTCACTTCTTCTTTAAAAGCTTCGAACTCAAATGCGATACTTCTAGAAGTAACCTTAGTTCATTCTTACTTGTGGGGAGTTAGCCTTAACCGACATGAGACCATGTGAGCTATAACATGGAATCCGGTGTCTACCCCACACCAAAAACAAATGTCCTACTAGTTGAAGGTAGAACCTTATTTTAGCTTAATAGGATCCACTAGCTAATCAAAATATGTGGGCACATAGTTGTGAGATAAGGAGATTGCTACTAGAAATCCAAACTCTACTACATGAGGGCTTCCAGTTCGTAAGATCACTTTGGAAACCCGAACTCTTTTAGCGTGAGAGCTTCCATCTCATCTTCAATATCCACTCGGTGCTAAGCATAAATTCTCATGGAATAGTAATTTCTTGCTTGACTTCATTACTCATGAAAATGTGCCCTTGGACAACCAATTCAAGTTCGTTTCATTAAGATAGCTCCTTGTCTTTGATTCAATTGGGTGAGAAAGCCTTTCAACCTAAGAATCCTTTCTATATAAGAAAACCTTTCACATCATGCTAGTATGTGTTTTAGTGAGAATATCCTTTCACAACACAACATCATCATTGGTACTTTACTCTCAAATCACCCTTAAAACATTTGCATAAATTCCAAAAACAATGGATAAGTCCATCATTTACCTTTTGATGTCAAAATCCACTTTCAATCATAAACTCTTAGAAAACATGGGTTAGATACGAATTTCATCATAAATACATGTAAAGCTTGCAATACATGCTTAATTTCATAAAACTCTTCCTTGGAGATCAAAATCTCACATCATATGATTCATAACTTGAAAACATGGGGGATTACATGGGTTCATGGGGAAATCATCATAAAATCATCATGTATCAGCAATTCATGCATAATAGATTACATTTCAATATGGGGTTGATTCATGGCACTTGCAAATTTCTGGAAAGCTGCTATTTTGGTCGGGACGTTATAATAACTTCCCCTTGGGATCATTTGTCCTCAAATTAGACTTAAACTGGTTCTAAAATAGTTGGAGAGGAACTAAAAACCCAACCTACAATGAAATGCATACAACCATGGAGGAACTATCGACTTTACGCTAGGACATTCTGAAAGCATCATAAGAGGGGTGAAACTAACTCTATTAGCCCATTATGCATGCAATGGACATAAATAAGGAGGAAACATCAACTCCAAGATCAACATACTCAATTGAATCATAAGAAAGTAGGAACTACATATAGCTACCTAATATGCATGTATTTTTCAAAATTTCTCATTTTTTTCAAGGAGGAACTACCTTCTTCAAGCTAAAAGTATGCTCAACACAAACTCATGGAGCTCATATGCAATTCACTCTCAAAAATCATATCTAAAGCATGTTTATAAATTCATCTCAAGAAGTTTATAGGCAACTCATACTCAATGCACAACAACATGAGGAAAATTAATCATATAAACTCATTTTCTTTCAAAATGAAAGTTTTCATGAACATACATCACATAAGGAAATCAGGGACACACATAAAACACATGACTCCCAAAACAGGGACAAACCAAGAGGAACTCATTACCTCAAGCTAGAATAGGAGTAGAAGGAAAGAGATGAGAATATCAGGACATCATATCGACCTCGGCCTCCCAAGTAGCACCCTTAACTAACTGATTCCTCCACAAAACCTTCGAGGAAGCTTTTTCCTTGTTTCTCAATTTCTGGACTTGCCGGTCCAAAATCTCAAATGCAACTTTCTCATACGAAAGATTCTCATCAACTCCCAACCCTTCTAGGAAAATTATGAATGTCGAATCTCCAACACACTTATTAAGCATGGAGACATGGAAAATGGGATGCACTGTTGCAAACTCATTTGGAAAAAAGTAACTCATAAGCAACCTTACCAACACTCCTCAAAATCTGATAGATGCCTACATACCAGGGACTAAGCTTCCCCTTCTTACCAAACCTCATCACACCTTTCATATGTGATATTTTTAAGTAAACCCAATAGTTAACTTCAAACTCTATATCCCTTCTTCTCACATCGGCATAAGACTTTTGCCGACTTTGAGCCATTTTCAACTTTTGCCTTGTAAGACGAACGTTCTCCCTGGCTTCTTGAAACACTTCAGGTCCTATTAGTGAAACTTCAAACACCTCAAACCAACCTATGGGAGATCTACACCTTCTACCATATAAGATCCCAAATGAAGCCATATCAATACTTGAGTGAAAATTGTTATTGTAGGAAAATCCAATCTATGGCAAATGGTCGTCCCAATTGCCCTTAAAATCGTTCACACAAGCACTTAAATTATCTTCCAAAGTTTGGATGGAAAGCTCCGTTTGGTTTGGGGATAAAAAGAAATGCTAAGCTTAACCTTAGTGCCAAGCCCACTTTGGAATGACTTCCAAAACTGAGAAGTGAATTGGGTACCACGATCGGAAATAATAGACAAGGGCACTCCATGCAACCTTACCATTTCTCTCAAGTACAACTTCGCAAAATCCTCCGCCGAATAGGAAACATTTAAGAGGAGTAAATCTATTTCGTCATTGATCTACTATCACCCAAATAGAGTCTTGTTGCCGCCGGATGCAAGGCAAACCAACAAGAAAGTCCATTTTCAAATCTTCCACTTCCAAGTAGGAATGGATGATCAATTTGGTAACTGTTTTACCTTTTTACAATGCCTAGGTAAAACCCTAATTCTTGGAGTGTGATCATGTGATTATGGGCTGATTTAGCGTATGGGTATTGCTATTTTTTTCGTTTAAATGCTATGTAAAAGTGAGTTTAATCATTAATTGTGGTTTAATTTAAGAATTGTAGTTGCAAATACAGTTCTTCCTTTGTGTTCTTTGCTTGCTCGAGAGATAGGCTTTAGAACTAAGGTTTTTGATTGATGCTTTATGGTTATTAGGTTGACCTGGGTTTATCTCGAGAGATTGAATCCTAAACCCAATCCAACACGTTCAACTCGGGAGAGTGAATGGATTAAGGTGTGGGCTGCTCTTATTTTGCCTGAATGTTGACGTTCGAGAGAAATCATATGATTCATGGTAAATTATTTGAGTGAAAATTAGCTCCCTTATAGCGTAGCCTACTCACTAATATCTAGCCATTTAGTAATAATTACAATATCCCATATGTCTATAATTGCCTATAATCGATCAAATCTCAAGAACCCATCTCATTATTGTTAATTCGTATGGGTTGTGTCTATTTATAGTTGTTAATCAAAACAAAAAACCCCCATTTGACATTCGTGTCACCCCTTAATTTGAATGATGTCTTTATTTGATAATTTTTATTCCTATGGCTGATTTGACCACGTTCATACTTCTCAATTGAATCTGAAACACGTACCGCCCCATGTGGGATTGGACCCCAACTCATTTAGTTGGTTTTTATACTGATTTACGATCGTTGAACACCTAAAATTGGATGAGGTGTGCTTGAAATGTTGAATCAAAATGGTACTGTTGCCGAGGAGTGGTGTTGTTTGAAATTCTTTTGGTGGAATTGAATTGTATTCTCGTTAGTCATAGTTGATGAATCCACTTACTTTTAGTTTTGGTTTTTGTGTTGTTGTTTAAAAAAGAGGAAATGAGTTTATATGGTAGCAATGGTAACCAAGTGGACCAACCTCATTTAAAGATGATGATTTTTAGGGATAGCATCCTAGATTTCAAGTCCTTGGAGGGTGAGCCAATCCATGAGACGTGGCTGAGGTTTAAGAAACTATTGCTGCAGTGCCCAACTCATAGCATCCCAGATAAGATGTTTCCAGAATGCTTCTATAGGGGCCTTGATTCTGTGAACAGAGAATTGTCTGATCAATTCTGTCCGGGTGGTATAGATGTTTTCGGAATGCTAATATTTTGGGATAAACCTTCCAGTTTCTGATGCTCAACCATCACTTGTTGGCAATTTGGACACTTAGCCACAAATCTCACAATATCCTTCTTCATCCCATTCCACCAATAGACATCCCGTAAATCACGGTACATCTTTGTGGCTTCTGAGTGAATAGATTACCGTAAACTATGGGATTCTGTCAAAATCTCTTTCTTAAGCCATCAAAATTTGGGACACATAAGAAACCTTGGTATCTAAGTACCCCATATCCTCTGTGGGAGAAAGCCTCAACGGACTTCTTGAGTACCGCCTCTTTCAATTCTACCAAAATTGAATAATACCTTGCTTGGATTTCACATTCGCCGCAAAAGATGATTAGGAACCATTGTGAACCATAACACCAACTTTGGAAGAGTCCACTTGTTGAACACCTAATCGAGCCAATCTATGAACATCTTGAACGAACTTTTTCTTTTCTTCTTCAATATTAGCAACACTTTCCATAGACAATCGACTAAGAGCATCTGCTTCCACATTAGTCTTAACGATGTGATAAAGGACATTCATGTCATAATCCTTCAATAACTCAAGCCACTTAATTTGGAGAAGATTCACATCTTTTGATTAAACACATATTTCAAACTCTTGTGGTTGGTAAAAACATCAACATGTACTCAATACAAATAGTGCCTCCAAATCTTTAGAGCAAAAATGACCGCCGCTAACTCAAGGTCGTGAGTAGGATAATTCTTCTCATGGACTTTAAGTTGTGTTGAGGCATATGCAATAGCTACCCTATTTTGCATTAGCACACACCGTATCCCAATTATTGAGGCATCACAATAAATTACAAAACCATTCATCCCTTCCGATAAGGTCAACACCGAGGTAGAAGTAAGTCTATCTTTCAACTCTTGGAAACTCTTTTCACATGCTTCCGACCATATGAACTTAGCCTTCTTTTGAGTCAAATCCGTCAAAGGAGAGGTAATTGAAAAGAACCTTTCAACAAGCCTTCTATATTAACCGGCTAAGCCGAAGAAACTTCTAATATCTGATTTAGTTAGAGGTCTAGGCCAACTCTTGACCGCATCCATCTTCTTAGGATATACCTCACTACCCTTACTTGAAACAATATGACCAAGGAAAGCTACAGACCTTAACAAAAATTCACATTTTCTAAACTTTGAAAAAAGTTGTTAGTCCTTAAGAATTTGCTATACGATCCTAAAATTATCAATATACTCATCCTCACTCCTTGAGTAGATAAAAATATCATCAATAAAACCACAAACATGGCAAGGTATTGTCTAAACGCTCTATTCATGGAGTTCATAAACACTGCTGAAGCATTAGTCAACCCAAACGACATTACCAAACGCTCAAAAATACCATATGGAGTTCAAGAATTCATTTTTGTAATGTCATCACCTTTCACCCTCAGTTGGTGATAATCGGATCTAAGATCAATCATAGAGAAATAACTTACTCCTTGAAGTTGGTCAAACAAGTCATCTATCCTTGGGAGAGGATACTTTTTCTTAATGGTCACTTTGTTCAACTGTCCATAATAAATACACATATGAAGGGAACCATCCTTCTTACTAACGAACAAAACTGGAGCACCCATGAAGAGATACTCGGTTGGATGAAACCCTTATCCAACAAATCCTTTAACTGTTCTTTCAACTCCTTAAGCTTTTCAGAGCCATACGAAAAGGAGGAATAGAGATAGGTTGCATATATGGGAAAAGGTTAATACCAAAGTCTATTTCCGCTCGAGAGGAACGCCAAGTAGATCATCTGGGAACATTTTCGGGAACTCATTGATAACGGGGACCGACTTAAGAGAAGGGGTTTCAGAATCTACATCCTTACCATTACTAAACTATTGAAGAAAACCGTAGAAATCATCTTTCTAGCTTTAAGATAGGAGACAAACTAACTTTTAGGCATAGAATTTCCCCACTTCCACTCTAGGATAGGCTCATTCGAGAACTGAAACTTGACTACACGAGTTCTACAATAAATAGAAACATAGCATGAGTGCAGCAAATCCATACCCAAGATAACATCAAAATCTAACATATCAAGCTCTACCAAGTCAACCAGAGTAACTCTATGGGACAAGGAAAAAAGACACTTTCTATAGACCCTCTTAGCCACCAATAGGAGTAGAGATAGAAAAAGGTTCTAATAACACCTCGGGGAGAACATCAAACCTCATTAGCCACATATTACGTCACAAAAGATAAGGTAGCACCGGGATCAAATAAAGCATATATATCAAGTTGGAAAACTTTCAACATACCGGTAACCACATTCGGGGAACCCTCTTGTTAACCTCTACTCTGAAGAGTATAAAAATGATTTTGCTTAGGATATTTGGAACCTGCACCACAAGTAGCAGCTTGCTTTCTCTCTCTCCCTTTAACTATAAGCATCGAGCGATCCCTCATTTTGTGACCACTGATGAGTCCAAGATTTGGACTCATTTAGGACTTTTTTTACATAGATTTAGCGTCCTCAAATGCTTAATTTGTGCCAATAACTAATGTTATATCCTTGATTTTTAAGTATATGGATTAAGGAACAAAGCAAGGACACTCACAGGCAAAAAGGAACAAAACAAATGAAAGAAATAAAGAAGGGCGAGCTTGAGGATCGCCAAGAGAACTGGACATGTCATCGAGTGGCTCAGATGACCGCCTAAAGTTCCATTGTGCCAAGCTCTAAAGGAAATAACCAATTAGGCAATGAAAAGGAGATGTCGGTGGATCACGGAGTGAGTTCGTGATGTCTAGATAGATCGCCCAAAGTTATAGACCTTGAGGATGCTAAATGCCAAGGCAAAACGGTGGTGGAAGAGTCCAAAGGGGGGCTCATCGAGTAGATCGGCGAGCCTGACTTACTTCATCGAAGGGGCTTTAATTGCTTATTTTCGGCAACTATAAATATGTTTTGAACATTTTAGTTAGTATCTAGCATACGATCTTGTATATTATTTCTTGGAGTATTCTCTATCAGAACTCTTAGAACTATTCTCTCTAGAGTTTACCTTAGCTTTGAAAAATTGAAGGAATTCACTTTTGAGAAATTAGAAATGGGTCTTGGAGATTCATCAAATTGGAGCATTGTAAGGACAAAATTACTCTTACCAAGTTTGTAACACCCCGTATCCTAGTTAGACCAAAATGCAGATTTTTAGAAGTGGCAGGTGCAACCTATGGTCGCCACCTACGGACCATAGTCTGACCTACAGCCCATGATGTGGGTCCATGGTTCACCACAACTGCCCCTCCCAAAAACCCAGCTTAGAAAATCGGTCAAGTCTCAACCCATGGACCGACCTATGGTCCGTAGGTCAGACCACGGTCCGTGGTCTGTGTTCGTGGATCAAGACTCCTTTACCCAGCCTCTAACATGAACTATGGTCGACCAACATTGATCGTCGTTCGATGCTTGGTCCATAGGTCTGCCCGTAGATGATGGTCAACGCCCAATTAGAGGAAAATTGTTGATTGGGTCAACTTCAAATTGTCATAACTCATAGCACAAAATGAATTAGGTGTCCCACGACCTACGATATGATAGATAATTGAATCCTCTTTCCAACGCCACCAAGTTTTCTACAATCTGACCTCCGAGTAAAATGTTATGCTCGTTTTAATGAAGCCTTGTCGAGCAGACTTGACCTATGACCCCAATATACGGACCGTAGATTGAACTACGGCCCGTAGGTCCAATCCATCGGTCACTCTGACACCAGTTAAGTCAAGGGTCTTTTGGTCTTTTCCTATTTTGTTGGACCCCTAAGATACGTCATTTAGACCCTAAATCATGAGGTTTTAGTTAGTTTAAGCCTAGAAACATAACTAGAACTTATCTACGTCAAATAATTAATCAAAACTTAGAAAAATTAGAGCGTAAGAGAAGAAAGAGGTCAAGAATCCTACTTCAAGAACGCAACAAGGCTCCATCAGTTCCAGCCACAAAATATAAATATTTCTCCGTGGTATTCGTCACTAGGTATGTGGGATTTCACTAGTGGGTTCCTTTCACCCATTAGGTCCCTAGTTTTCAGTCAGTTTCTTGATTGCCATATTATGACTAGACCTAGGGTTTCTTGAATGTTAGAATTATTGGGTTCTTAGCTGTTAGAATGATCTAAATCAGATTAGTATGTTAATATTCAGTTTATTGCATGAATTCCAGAACCCTAACTATGTATTTCTTTAGTTCTTGAATTACACATGCTAGGTCTGATATTTCAGTTATTCAGTTATACATGTCTCAAATATTCATGCATCAATATCAGAAATTTAGAAATTCAGTCATAATGTGTTAATTACTTAATCCATTGGGAGTAGCATAATACCGAGTTGGGCTAGGGTTCAGCCTACCCAAATAGTCCTTGAACTACTAGCCACGTACGTTGTAAGTCCCCTCTGTGGGCATCATTTCAGTGATCACGCCAGCATGCCTCTATACCTCTGGCAGGGTATATTAGGTCCTCTCGATGGGGCGTATACATCGGACTTCATATTTAGCTCATCTGGTTTTATTTTCGGTTATTAGTAGCTCCCACAGTTCAGTCATATCCTATTGCATTGACAATTTATCAGTATATCCAGTATTCAATTTCAGCATGTTATAAATTGGTCAGTGCATTTAGTTATCTCAGCATTCAGTATCTATATCATGTTCATATTATATTATTGCTTATTTGCTTTGTTCAGTTATATGTTATTTCAACTGTATTCTATCATGCATACTCAATACCTTTCAAGTACTGACGCATACATTGCGGTACATCTTTTAATGATGTAGGTTCAGGTTCTCAGCATCCATATCACACTTAGTTCGGTCCCCGATCTCCAGTTCAGCAGAATCAGTGGTGAGTCCTCATTCTCCGAGGACAATAGTCATGAGTTTCTTTTAAGTTTTTTTAGTCCTTTAGTTTCAGTTTTGCTAGACATAGCTGAGGCCTGTCTTAGTATTTCTAGTCAGTTAGAGGCTATTTTCAGACATAGTTAGATTCAGCTTAGTATTGAGTTAATATCTTCTTTGTATTAAACTTATCAGTTTTCATTTATCTCATTTATAGTGTATGGGTATTCCCCAGCTTTTCATTTTATTTATGATGATAGCTTTCACACAATTTTTTTTATTATTATTCAGTTTATCTTTAGTATGCAAGTGATCATGCCAGCAGGGTTAACTTGGGATCCCTTGTGGTCCTAAGTCCCATGTCCGTGTCTCGAGGGTAGCTCAGGGTGTGAGAAACTTGGCATTAGAGCATTAGGTTTAAGTGTCCTAGGATGTCTGAAAAGCCGCACTAAGTAGAGTCCTTTTCATTGGTGTGAAGTGCAACACATCTAATGAGAGGGAGCCTACGAGGTGTTTTAGGAAAACTTCACTCTCTTTGTTATTCTTATCGTGCGCTGGTTTGATCTCTTTTCAAATCCGTCGTTATGCGCTTAAGATCACTCCTCCCTGTAGAGCTAACGTCAGGAATATGAATTCCAGGAATGCTAACACAATTCCTCTATTCCCAGACCATGAGGTTAAGAATAAAGAGTTTCAGAAGGCGATCCAACTTTTGGCTCAGAGTATGACCAATAAGAATAATTAGTAGGTTCCAGTTCCTACTAATAGAAATGGTGGATCAGTGGTAGCTAGTGTTCGAGATTTTTTTAAGGATGAATCCTATTGAGTTTTAGGGTCACAAGTTGGTGAAGACCCACAAAATTTCATTGATGAGGTTAAGAAAATCTTTGGAGTGATGCAAGTTACTGGTAATGGTAGGGTTGAGTTGGCATCCTACCAGCTTAAGGATGTGGCTCACATATGGTTCAGTTAGTGGAAAGACAACAGGGACTACTTTGTCTTTTGTAACTCCTTATATAGCAGTCAACTTCAAGGTTAGTCCAGAAACTCTCTCAGAACCCTTCTCAGTCTCTAGTCCAGTCGGTGACCCAGTTATAGCTAGACGGGTATACAGAAATTGCCCTATCACAGTCTCTCAAAAAGTCACCTCAGTAGATCTTGTAGAGTTAGAAATGGTAAACTTCGATGTCATTCTAGGTATGGATTGGTTACATTCATGTTATGCCTCAGTCGATTGGAGAACTAGGATTGTTTGTTTTCATTTTCTAGACGAACCAATCTTAGAATGGAAGGTTAGTAGCTTAGCACCTATAGGTCGATTCATTTCTTACCTTAAGGCCAAAAAGATGATCTCTAAGGGTTATCTCTATCATCTAGTTTGGGTTAAGGATTTTAGCTCCAAAACTCCAACTCTTGAGTCA
This sequence comes from Solanum gracilifrons, assembly GCA_029582605.1. Classification (NCBI taxonomy): domain Eukaryota; kingdom Viridiplantae; phylum Streptophyta; class Magnoliopsida; order Solanales; family Solanaceae; genus Solanum; species Solanum gracilifrons. The sequence goes on along the minus strand of JAJOOH010006319.1, from coordinate 14,961 downwards.
GTTCCAGTGGTTAATGAGTTTCCAGAAGTGTTTCCAGATGATCTACCCGGAGTTCCTCCCGAAAGGGAAATCTACTCTAGAATTCATCTCCTTCCAGATACCCAACCTATCTCTATTCCTCCTAACAGAATGGCTCCAGCTGAGCTTAAGGAATTGAAGGAGCAGTTGAAACGCCTTCTAGATAAGGGGTTCATCAGACCTAGTATTTCGCCATGGGGTGCACCAATGTTGTTTGTAAAGAAGAAAGATGGTTCTCTCAGAATGTGCATTGACTATAGGCAGTTGAACCAAGTCATAATTAAGAATAAGTATCCCATCCCGAGGATTGATGACTTGTTCGACCAACTTCAGGGTGCTAGTCATTTCTCAAAGATAGACATCAGAACAAGTTATCATTAGCTTAGAGTCAGAGAGAGTGACATTCCGAAAAGAGCCTTCAGAGCTCGGTATGGTTATTACGAATTTGTAGTTATGTCATTTGGACTAACCAATGCTCCTACAACTTTCATGGATTTGATGAACAGAGTTTTCAAGCAGTACTTGGACTTGTTCGTTATCGTCTCTTTTGATGATATTCTCATTTACTCTAGGAATGAGAAATAACATGCGAGTCATTTGAGAGTTGTTCTGCAAACTCTCAAAGATTGCCAGTTATTTGCAAAATCTAACAGGTGCGAGTTTTGGTTTCAAACAGTTGCCTTCCTTAGGCATATTGTGTCTAGTGAAGGAATTCGAGTAGATTCCCAGAAGATAAAAGCAATGAAACAATGGCCCAGACCTACCTCTTCTACAAATATTAGAAGTTTCTTAGGTCTAGCGGGCTATTACAGGCGGTTCGTGGATGGATTTTCATCCATAGCCTTACCATTGTGTAGGTTGACTCAGAAGATGGTAAAGTTTCGATGGTCAGATGATTGTGAGAAAAACTTCGCAGATTTGAAAACTAGGTTGACTATAGCTCCTGTCTTGACTCTACCAGAGGGTTTAGATGGTTATGTGATCTATTGTGATGCATCCAGGGTCGGCCTAGGTTGTGTGTTGATGCAGCGAGGTAAGATTATAGCTTATGCTTCTAGACAAATTAAGGTACATGAGAAGAATTACCCGACTCATGACCTCGAGCTTGCAGCAGTGGTGTTTGCACTCGAGATTTGGAAACACTACTTGTCTGGTGTTCATGTAGATGTGTTCATAGACCATGAGAGCCTCCAGTATGTATTCACCCAGAAAGAGTTGAATCTTCGCCAGAGAAGGTGGCTTGAGTTTCTCAAAGATTATGATATGAGCGTGTATTACCATCCGGGTAAGGCAAATGTAGTAGCAGATGATCTTAGCAGATGTAGTAGCAGATGATCTTTGCTACCAGGGTCGATTATGTGGTCCTAATGTGGGCTAGTTGAGACAACATATTCTTGAAGAAGCCGATAATTCTAGATATTCTATTCATCCAGGTGCCACTAAGATGTACCGCGATCTGTGGGAAGTCTATTGGTGGAATGGTATGAAAAGAGATATAGCAACTTTTGTGGCTAAGTGCCCCAATTGCCAGCAAGTCAAGGTAAAAGATCAGAAACCAGGAGGCATGACTCAAGAGATTGACAATCCTACTAGGAAGTGGGAAGTGATCAACATGGATTTCATCATAGGTTTACCTTGTACTCACAGACAACATGACTCCATTTGGGTGATTATTGATAGGGTTACTAAGTCTTCTCACTTTTTGGCGGTCAGGACTACAGATTCGGCGGAGATTACGCCAAGCTTTACATTAATGAGATTGTGAGGTTGCATGGGGTTCCTTTGTCTATCATCTCAGATATAGGTCCTCAATTTACCTCTCATTTTTGGAAGTCATTTTAGAAGGGTCTTGGTACTCAGGTTAACCTTAGCACAACATTTCATCCACAGACGGATGGTCAGGCAGAGCGTACCATTCAGACCTTAGAGGACATGTTGAGAGCTTGTGTGATCGACTTCAAGGGTAGTTGTGATGATTATCTTCCTCTTATTAAGTTCGCCTATAACAACAGTTACCATTCCAACATTCAGATGGTCCTTTATGAGGCATTGTATGGGCGTAGATGCAGATCTTCAGTTGGTTGGTTTGAAGTAGGTGAAGCAGCCTTGATAGGACCAAATTCAGTCCTTGATGCTATAGAGAAAGTGCAACTCATTAGAGATAGACTTAAGGCTGCTCAGAGTCACCTGAAGTCTTATGCAGATGTGAGAAGAAGGGAACTAGAGCTCCAAGTTAATGGTTGGGTTTTTCTGAAAGTGTCACCTATGAAAGGAATGATGAGATTTGGCAAGAAAGGGAAGCTCAGTCCCAGATATGTAGGCCCTTATCGGATCTTGAAAAGGATTGGTAATGTGGCTTATGAGTTAGAGTTACCAGCAGATTTAGCAGCAGTGCATCCAATCTTTTACATTTCACTTTTGAAGAAGTGTGTGGGTAATCCAATATCTGTAGTGCCATTAGAGACTGTGTTTGTAAAAGATAGCCTTTCTTATGAGGATGTACCAGTTGAGATTATTGATCGTCAAGTTAGAAGGTTAAGAAAAAAAGAAGTAGCTTCAGTCAAGGTTTTGTGGAGGAGTCAGTCTGTAGAGGGAGCTACTTGGAAAGCAGAAGAAGCCATGAAGTCCAAGTATCCTCACCTCTCTCCTTCCAATTCCATTCCAGCTTGAGGTAATAGTTCCTCTTCAGTTTTTCAGTCATTGATGCATAAATTCAGTCTTAGAATATTGTTCCTTTAGTTTGTACCTGCATTTTCAGTGTGTTTGCATGTTCTTGTAAATCAGTTCAGTCATAAATTCAGTTCTCAGTGTTTAGTGGTAGGGATTGCAGCCCTCTCCTTCCATTTCAGCTAGTTTAGTCTTCATTCGAGAACGAATGGTCCCAAGGTAGATAATGTAACATCCCGTATCCTAGATAGTCCAAAATGCAGATGTTTAGATGTTGCAGGTGCAACCTATGGTTTCCACCTACAGACCGTAGTCTGACCTATTGCCCGTGCTGTGGGTCCGTGGTTCACCACTGTAGCCCCTCCCAAAAACCCAGCTCAGAAAATCAGCTAAGTCTGGACCCATGGACAGACCTACGATCTATAGGTCAGACCACGATCCGTGGTCTATGTCGGTGGATAAAGTCTCTTTTATCCAGCCTCTGACACAAACTACGGTTGACCAGCACGGACCGTCGTTCGATGCACGGTCCGTAGGTCTAACTGTAGATAAGGGTGAGCAGCCAATTAGAGGAAAATTGTTGATTAGGTCAACTTTAAATGGTCATAACTCTTAGCACAAAATGAATTAGGTATCTGGTTACCTATTATATGATAGATAATTGAATCCTCTTTCCAACGCCACAGAGTTTGTTACAATCCAACCTCTGAGTAAAAGTTTATGCTTGTTTTAGTGAAGCCATGTCGAGCAGACTCGACCTACGACCCTAATCTACGGACTGTATATTGAACTATGGCCCGCAGGTCCAATCCGTCGGTCACTCCGACAATAGTTAAGTCAAGGGTCTTTTGGTCGTTTCCTAATTCGTTGGACCCCTACGATACGTCGTTTAGACCCTAAATCATGAGGTTTTAGTCATTTTAAGCCTAGAAACATAACTAAAACTTATCTAAGTCAAATCATTATTCAAAACTTAAGAAAAATTAGAGCGTAAGAGAAGAAAGAGGTCAAGAACCCTAGTTCAAGAATGCAGCAAGCTTCTATTAGTTCCAACCCCAAAATCTAAAGATTTCACCGTGGGATTCGTCACCAGGTATGTGGGATTTCAGTAGTGGGTTCCTTTCACCCATTAGGTCCCTAGTTTCCAGTCAGTTTCTTGATTCCCCTATTATGACTAGACCTAGGATTTCTTAAATGTTAGAAATATTGGGTTCTTAGATGTTAGAATTCTCCAAATCAGATTATTATGTTAATATTCAATTTATTGCATGAATTCCAGAACCCTAGCTATGTATTTCTTTAGTTCTTAAATTACACACGCTAGGTCAGATATTTCAGTTATTCAGTTATACATGCCTCAGTTATTAATGCATCAATATCAGTTTAATTATTCCATTCTTAGTTTGCATGTTTAGTTCGAGCTATCCAGTAACTTACAGAAATTCAGTCATAATGTGTTAATTATTTAATCAATTAGGAGTAGCATAATAACAAGTTGGACTAGGGTTCAGCGTACCCAAATAATTCAAGAACTACTAGCCATATAGGCTATATGTCCACTCTGTGGGCATCATTTCAGTGATCACGCCAGCATGCCTTTCTACCTCTGGTAGGGTATATTGGGTCCTCTCAATAGGGAGTTTACATCGGACTCCACAGTTAGCTCATGTGGTTTTATTATCGGTTATTAATAGCTCCCACAGTTCAGTCAGATCCTATTGTATTGACCATTTAACATTATATCCAGTATTTAGTTTCAACATGTTATAAATTGGTCACTGCATTTAGTTATCTCAGCATTCAGTATCTATATCATATTCATATTATATTATTGCTTATTTGCTTTGTTCAGTTATATGTTATTTAAGCTGTATTCTATCATGCATGCTCAGTACCTTTCAAGTACTGACGTATACTCTGCTCTACATCTTCTAATGATGTATGTTCAGGTTCTCAGTATCCAAATCACGCTTAGTTCGGTCCCCGATCTCCAGTTCAGTAGAATCAGTGGTAAGTCCTCATTCTCCGAGGACAATAGTCATGAGTTTCTTTTCAGTATTTTTAGTCCTTTAATTTCAGTTTTGCTAGACTTAGCTGGGGTCTGTCCCAACATTTCTAGTTAGTTAGAGGCTATTTTCTGACATACTTAGATTCAGCTTAGTATTGAGTAAATCTTCTTTGTATTAAGCTCATCAGTTTTCATTTATCTCATTTATAGTAAATGGGTATTCCCCATCTTTTCATTTTATTTATGATGATCGCTTCAACACAATTTTTTTATTATTATTCAATTTATCTTTAGTATGCTCATAATCATGCCAGCAGGGTTAGCTTTAGATCACTTGTGGTCTTAGGTCCCGTGTCTACATCTCGGGGGTAGCTCGGGGCGTGACAAACTTGATGGATGATCAATTTGGTAACTGTTTTACCTTTTTACAATGCCTAGGTAAAACCCTAATTCTTGGAGTGTGATCATGTGATTATGGGCTGATTTAGCGTATGGGTATTGCTATTTTTTTTTTTGTTTAAATGCTATTTAAAAGTGAGTTTAATCATTAATTGTGGTTTAATTTAAGAATTGTAGTTGCAAATACAGTTCTTCCTTTGTGTTCTTTGCTTGCTCGAGAGATAGGCTTTAGAACTAAGGTTTTTGATTGATGGTTTATGGTTATTGGGTTGACATGGGTTCATCTTGAGAGATTGACTCCAAAACCCAATCCAAAACGTTCAACTCGAGAGAGTGAATGGATTAAGGTGTGGGCTACTCTTATTTTGCATAAATGTTGATGTTCGAGAGAAATCATTTGATTCATGGTAAATTATTTGAGTGAAAATTAGCTCCCTTATAGCGTAGCCTACTCACTAATATCTAGCCACTTAGTAATAATTACAATATCCCATATGTCTACAATTGCCTATAATCGATCACATCCTAAGAACCCATCTCATTATTGTTAATTCGTATTGTTTGTGTCTATTTGTAGTTGTTAATCAAAACAAAAACCCCATATTTGACATTCATGTCACCCCTTAATTTGAATGATGTCTTTATTTGATAATTTTTATTCTTATGGCTGATTTGACCACGTTCATACTTCTCAATTGAATCTGAAACACGTACCGCCCCATGTGGGATTCGACCCCAACTCATTTAGTTGGTTTTTATACTGATCTACGATTGTTGAACACCTAAAATTGGATGAAGTGTGCTTGAAATGTTAAATAAAAAATGGTACTGTTGTAGAGGAGTGGTGTTGTTTGAAATTCTTTTGGTGGAGTTGAATTGTATTCTCGTTAGTCGTAGTTGATGAATCCAATTACTTTTAGTTTTGGTTTTTGTGTTATTGTTTAAAATAGAGGAAATGAGTTTATATGGTAGCAACGGTAACCAAGTGGACCAACCTCATTTAAAGATGATGATTTTTAGGGATACCGTCCTAGATTTCAAGTCCTTGGAGGGTGAGCCAATCCATGAGACGTGGCTGAGGTTTTAGAAACTATTGCTGCAGTGCCCAACTCATGGCATCCCAGATAAGATGTTTCCGGAATGCTTCTATCAGGGCCTTGATTTTGTGAACAGAGGATTGGCTGATCAATTCTCTCCGGGTGGTATAGTGCGCCAATCCTATGCCACAATATCTCTGCTCCTCGATCGCATGACCCAGATTAACAAGGATCCATATAGGGACCAGAACTTTGCCAAAATGTTGACCCAGCCTGATCTCTTGGCCAAAAGTATCATGGAATTTGAAGTATTGTACAGAAGAAAAGATAGGTACATTCCTCCTCATGAGTATAAAAACCCTATGGATTATAAGGGTGTACATATACAATTGATATTCTCACGCATTCTCCGCAAAGTCGAAGAATATGACAGAGTGTTGAAAGAAATAATAGAAAATGTCTCAATGTTAAATCAGATGGTTGCCTCTCATTCCATATCTATTAAGCTGCTCGAGACCCAAAAGGGGCATATTTCGTACCATCTCAACCCAAGACACAATGAGGGGTTGCCTAGTGTTACCATGGCAAACCCAAGAATGAGGCTTGAATGGGTACTTGCGTCGTGCCACGACATTAACTAAGGCGCTTCTTGGGAGGCAGCCCAAGTTTTTATTGCTTTGTGTTTTAATTTGGAATAATGGGTGTTAGTTGTGCAGGTGGAAAAGTGTAATGTGTTTGAAAAGTGCAGGTTGGCGAGCCAAGAGTCCAGTTGGCAACTTGCTGAAGAGGTCGGCGAGCCTGACTGGGACCGCCATTGGACTCAGAAAAATATAAGGATGGAGTCTGTAAAACTCGGTGGGCTCATAGATGTGTCGGCGATTCACCAAACAGGTTGGCGAGCCCAACTTTGTTCGCCGTTTGGACCCCCAAATTGACTGGAGGTCCTCTAAAACTCGGCGAGGTAATTTATCACTGGCGCATCGCCAATTGGTTCAGCGAGGATGACTAATACCGCCGAATGGGCCGCGAATTTAACGGTTCTTAAATAAAAAAGGTTTAAAATTTCAAAACATATCTTTTGATCTTGTGCTTGGAGTTTGATTTCTTTGTCGTCTAGCTTTTGAAACTCGTATTTCGGCATAACGGTTGATTTTTCTGAACCCCAAACTCTTGAATAGCAGTTGAATTTGAATGCAATTGTTTAACTTTTGTTGATGTGTGCTGGGCCTGTTCTGAAATCTTAGTGTTGTGCTAGTTTGCCTATCGTAGTTTTGTAATTGTGCTTAATTTCTTAAATTGTTGATTTTCCCAAATTTTGTGCTTTAAAATTGATCAATTTTTTTTGGGTTATGGTGAATTTTTCTTGGGTCTAGTCGAGTGAAGTTTGATTAACCCCAATTGTGCTAAATGAAGTACTTTGCCCTGTGATGGAGCGTTTTACATCATTCTTCAGGGTAAAAGTCGTCAAATGGCAATTTTTTGCCAAACCAAGGGAAGTCTGAGTACCCCGGTGGCATGGGTCGTATGGGTCTGAGTTTAATTGATGAATTGTGTGGTTTGATTTTGGTTTCGGGGACTGCGGACATGATTTGGGGAAAAAAGGCTGAACTTTGGCACGTTGGGCAGTTCAGCGAGCTAAGTCGGGCTCACCGAACCGTTCGGCTGTTCGCCAACGTCCCCCTTGATCGCCTTGAATTTCATGTTTTGGCTAGAATAGAGTCTGTAACTTTCGGCCGGAAGCCTGAGCTTATTGAGTTAACTCGGTGACTTGTCGAAAGTCTCCCTTGATCGCCCACTCTGCGCCCATAACCCCTAAAACATACTGTAACTTTCGGCAAGCTAGTCTGAGCTCGCCGAGTGGTGTCGGTGATTCACCAAAGGGTCCTGATCGTCACCACCCTGCCTTTTTTCTACGAAATTTTCAAGCCAGTCCATTTGGTGCGCCCGATCTGGCTCGCCAAAGTGACTCGGCGACTCGCCGATCAGTTTGGCGAGTCTTTCTACAACCTATTTTCTGTATTTTTCTTAGATTATTTCTAACTCTTTTTGGTGTGTTTTGCAGATATTTCTCGACCAAAATTAGAAGGACGAGACATGCCACCCCGTAAGCGGGCAAATAGTATCACCATCAATGATGATGCAGCTACATCCAGAGCAAAAACAACTAAACTTCCTACCACAGGTGAGAAGGTTAAAGGTAAAGGCAAGGCACCTTCTACTGAGTCAACTTTGATAGTGAGGGATTCTACGCGACTCACCTTACTACTTCTGAAAGTAAAGGGGAGCAACCGAATACTCAGGCTGTCTTCTCTGAGCCTGAGGACGATAAGTTGTTATTTGCCCGAAGAGCTCAAATGTGCTCTAAGAGGATACATGATCCGTTTAGGATCCGGGTGCGTCAGACTACTACTTCGCCTCTAGCGCCAGACAAGGTTGTGGTCGTAGATCCACTTGTACAAGGTACTTCTCCCCGGTCTCTCAACAGACTAAAGACTGAGGGGTTGAGGACTATTATCGAGGAGAAAATATTGTCTACAGACGGTGTGGTGGAGAGATACCCAGAAATCTAGAGTACATTGAAATTCCACAAGTTCCAGATATTTACTAAACCCCATGGCCCTTACATTCCTAATTGGTTCCGGGAGTTTTACGTGGCCTATGGAGGTTTGGTGCCATAGAGAAAAAAGATGGTTGCAACTTTCAAGGCAATGTACTATGTATATGTTATGGGCAAGAAGGTGAAGGGTTGGAGTAATGACAAGTGTTGTGTTAAAATGCACTGCCAACATTGTTGATAACTATCAATACCTGATCAAGAAAAATTCCTTAGAGACTATGAAAGATGGTTGGCTCCTCTTTTATTCGATAGTACTCCTAGGTGGGTCGAGGATGGAGTGCAAATTGAGAAGAAAGACCTCAATGTGGTAGTGAGGTACTGGTTTGGCTTCATCAGCAACACCATTATACCATCTCAAAATGAGTCTATCATCCGCCACACAAAGGCATCCTATCTTGGTTCCATAATTGCAGGGAAACACCTAAATTTAGGCATGATCATTGCACAAGAGATGAACATGAGGGCCAAGCAGCGCCAAACCTCCCTCCCTTTTCCGATGCTGATTACCCAATTATGAAGACGAGCCCAGGTGCCTCACAATGAAAAGAAGGATGTGGAAGTAATTCCCACCTCCTGTACATACGTTCGGTGGATTGAGGCTCAGTGTTTAAAGGATGAGGCTGAGAATAAGAAGGCAACCTCGGTGGATACCTTCTCGGTTGTTGAAACTAAGACACTACCTGCAGAGGCAGTATTGCCTACTCTGGCCACTGGGCCTTCAAGTATATCTAGTACTGCCTCTTCCATGACTCCGAGTTCTTCTACTGCTGCCCTACCTCCTAGGTCTGCTACTAGTGCTACTGCCTCCCGACCTCCACTCACCTAGGTTGTGATACCACGGATGGGGCATCTAGCCCATTCTACTGATAGGTGTGCCTCCAGACTTGAGGCTATAATCCCTGGAATGATTTAAAGGGCCCTCACTGCTGCTGTGACACCTCTTAGTGAGTCCATTGATTCCTTGGCAACAAGCATAGAGGTGTGTGAGAGAGGCCAGAGAGCCACTCATGAGGTGTCGGCCTTAAAGGCTGCTATTGCTGAGTTGAGAAAGGATGTGTACCAGCTGAAGTCCATGGATATGTAAGGACTCACAAAATGATAGGTTGAACTAGAGCCTCATCGTGTGGATTAGTGCAACCTTAAGTTGATGTGTAGGCTGTTTTAGAACTAATTTTAGCAAGGAAGAAGTCTAGGGTGCAAGCGATGGCCTAGGCTAGTAAGATTGAGTGGAATAAGACTTGTTCTTTGATGGACCTTTTGGTGATGGGACTACTTGATCCCCCAAGTGACTTGGTGATGCACAAAAGTGCACTTAGGGTTGCCTAGTAGGCTGTCCCTTTGGCCTAGGTTTTGGAACAAAGGGCGGGCTAAGTCATAGCTCGCCAATAAGGTTTGAGAATAGCCCATTAGCCCCCTAGATCACCCAGTGAACTGCCCATTTTGTGAGCCTACTAGAAAAAAGGGTGAGCCAAGGGTTCACTTGGTGAATCGCCTAGTACCCTTTGCGAGCCATGTGGTCCAGAGAGCGAGCTTAGTCGAGTAGGGTGTAGAATTTTAAGTTTAAACTTTGTGGGTCCTTAGTTCTTTTCAAAAGTTGTGTCCACATTATTCTATTCCTTTCATAGAAACTATACAACCATTTTAGACTTGAATTCCTTCAATTAAGTAACTTCAAATAGAAGTAAAAGAAGACCCATCTACTCTCAAATATTTCTCTGTCTAAACTCAAGGAAGAAGAAGGGAGCCTTTGAAGCTAGGGTTTGTGGATTCAAGGTGTTTCTTCCTCAAATTTTGTGAGGATTCAATAAAAAGGTATGCTGGTCTTCATCCTTGATTAACTTTTCATTCAAGGAGCAAATTCAAAGTTGATTTCAAGTTTTCAACTTTCTAAAAATCCTAGGGTTTGTTATTCAATCTCATGGTTTCCTTTATCAAATTTTTTCAAATGGTTTCTAATGACAAATTATGATTGTATTGGTGTTTAATTGATAAATTATGATCAAAATACTCTATGAACCTATGAATTCTGTCTGTTCCTAAATTGTGCCTTTATAAAGTGGGTTTGATGATTTTGGAAGCTTACAAATGGAATTTGTCTAAATTGCTTTGGGTTATTGAATTGTATCATTATATATGCCTTAATTATGGTAAATTGTTGTTAAGTGGATGATTTAAGATTCATGGCCTTGAAGGCATTGTATGAGGAATTGAAGTATTATCATGATATCTTGTGTATGAATGTGAATCTAATGAAGTTAATGTGATCATGTCTTGAATATAAATGTGTTATTATTGAAAGGCTATTTCTCAATTTGACACATATGAATGTTGATGATAGAATTTGAAGGGTTCTTCAATGTATTGTATATCTTGAATTGGTAGGCTTATGCATCCTTTTCTTGTATAAATGATAGTATTGTTGATTGTTGAATCCTTGGATCGGTAGATTAATGGCACCCTTCCAATACATGTTAATAATGAACCTTGGGATCAGTAGGCTTATGGCACCCTTCCGTACATGATGTCAATGAACTTTGGGATCGGTAGGCTTATGGCGCCCTTCCATTAAGGCTAATGATGAACCTTGAATCAGTAGGCTTATGACGCCCTTTCAAGAGGATGAGCTTTCCTAAAATGTACCTTGAATCGGTATGCTTATGGCGCCATTTCATATGTAAACCAATGTACCTTGGGTTAGTAGGCCAATGGCATCCTCTCATGTGGGATAATGCTAAAGTAATGAACTACTCTATGGGAATATAGGCTAAGTACCGAGTGGATTTGGTTGGATGGAAACTATCCCGATGTTTAGGCCGGGTTTCAATGATCATTAACATTATCCTATAACTATGTGCCCGCATAGGTCTAGCTAGTGGATCCACCTAAGCTAATGTTACCAGTCCTACCTTAGGCAAGTAAGATCGCCTCTTTACAGTGTGGGGGTTATATAAGACTAGATTCCATGTCAAGCTCTCATTGTTTATGTCGGTTAAACGCTTATTCCCATCATGTGAGATGTCCATTATGGTTTCTTGAGGAGTTCTACGAAGTGTGGGTAGTAGTATGGGATGTCATCCATGCATTGCATGAGTAGGCTTTGAAAGGGTCATAGTAAATTCTCTAAGCCTTAATGGCTAATGTATGAATGTGTCCTTAATGAAGTTAATGAAGAATATTGACTCTTATATGCTTAAATGAGATGATGTATGCTTAAATGATGTATTATTATGACTATTGTATATGAATGTGCCTTGCCTATGGTAACTTCAAAGGAGTACTTAGTGTAAGTACTAGTATGGGATGCTACTTGCACATTGCACAAGTATGACTTAGATTTTCCTTAGGTGATGGCCCTTATGTGATGATATGACTTGTGTAATGTTTGTCTCTTAAGTACGAATATTGTGTAAAGATGGAAAGGTTGAATGTTAAGTTCACCTTTGGTGACCTTAATGCGGTACTTTAGTGTGGATGGTGGTATGAGACGCTATCCATACATTGCAAAAGGTATAACATGAGGGTTACTTGAGCTGAAGGCTTAATGTGAAAGTAATGGTTTAAATGTTGATTATGTCTCTATTGTGAGAAAATGACTTATATGTTGGTTATGTTTGTATAATATGCCTCTTATGCTTATATTCATGAAGTCTTCTCAATATGGCATTCAACCATGACTTTCAAACAAAAATGTTTGTTTAAGCATGTTTTTGCATGGCTATCATACTTAGTACTTAAGTGTGCCAACCCATATTTTTTCTTATTTTTACTACAAGTGTAGGTTCCGGTAAGTGAGTTGTTTCTCTCTAGATCAAGGACTTGGCTTTGGGATTCTCCAAGATTAAGTGGTATGTCCTCATAGATCAAGGACAAGTGTTTAGATGTTTCTTTTCTTCCATGTAAAAGACTATTGTTAGACTTTTCAATTGTAAAGGGCCATGTCCCTACTTATGTTTCAGATGTTGTTTTTAGATGGCCATGTGAGACAATAGACTTTCGCTATGTTTTTTGAAGAGTTTTAAATGAGTATTTTGGTTGTTGGATTTAAAGAAAGTTTTAAATTCTGCACTATTTTTAAGTATCTTATGTTATGAATGTTATGAGGCTTATATAAGACCCTTTCGAGGTCGAGTACATTGCATCGGATCTGGGGTTTAGACTCGGGTCATAACAAACATGGTATCAGAGCACAAGGTTTTGGGAATGATTTTAAGGATTGATGTCTCACAAGCCACGTCTAGTAGAGTCTTGTTCATCAGTGTGAGTCGCGACACATCTATGAGCAAGAGGCTTTGGACGTTAGGAAGTTACACTTCTTTCGTTATTCTGGAAGTCGTGCCTTAGATTTTAGCTCTATAAGTATCCTTTTCCTAATCCTTCTCTTGTGTATATAGGATATGAATACAAGAAGGATGCCCGCAAGAAAAGTGGAAGAGGAGAATGTGAATGAGGGAGTTCCTCCTAAAGGTCCTCAAGGTGACCAAGTTCCTCAAGGCAACCAAGTTCCGGTTGATCCTCCGTCCATGACCAATGAAGAGATTATGTTGTCTGTTTTAATCTTAGAACAATCCATGATGGCCCAAGTTAATCGAGATGTGGGGCCTAGGGTGAATTCTAATGAGAGTACCTTGGCCTCAAGGTTGAGAAACTTTGTGAGGATGAATCTTCTGATATTTCTTGGCTCTAAGGTGGGAGAGGATCCCTAAGAGCTTTTGGATGAAGTATATAAAATAGTCAATGTTATGGGTGTAACTTCTAGAGAGAAAGCGAAGCTAGCTTCCTATCAATTGAAAGATGTTTCCCAGGTATGGTTCAGTCAATGGAAAGGCAATAGGCCTTTAGAAGCGGGTCCTATAGAATGGGGGTAATTTAAGAAAACATTCCTTGGTAGGTACTTTCCCCGTGAGAAGAGGGAGGTTAAGGTGGAGGAGTTTATAAACCTTACGCAAGGTAGCATCAGTGTGGAGGAGTATTCCTTGAAATTTACCCTATTGTCTAAGTATGCTCCATCATTGGTGTCTAACCCTAGGGATGAGATGACTAGATTTGTGACCAGTGCATCTGACCTAGTTAAGGAAGAGTGTCGTACGACAATGCTCCATGATGACATCCATATCTCTAGACTTATTGTGTATGCTCAATCAATTGAGGAGTCCAAACTTGAGAGGAAAAATAGAGAGTTGAAGAGGTCTAGGCCCGATGAGCAAGGTCAACCTAGGTTCAAGAAGAGAGCTCTAAACCAAGATTCTTCAAGTGCTCCTATGGTTAACCAAGAGAAAAGTGGTGGACCTCAATTTTCTAAACCTACTTGTACCACTTGTGGGAATAGGCACTATGGGAAGTGCCTAGCCATTACTAATGGGTGCTATGGTTGTGGAAAAAATGATCACCAAGTGAGAGATTGTCCTACTCTTGTTGCTAAAGGAAGGGAAGCCAAACAAAATTCTTATGATGGCCCGGATCCCAATGCTCCAAAGAGGAACCATTTCTATGCTCTTCAAGCTAACAAGGACAAATGAGCTAATCCGAATAAAGGCACATGTATGTGATAGTTCCTTATGATTATGAATGTCTTGTTAAGGTTCTTAAGTTGTTTTCATATTTGCCTTAGGATGGGTTTTCTCTTAAGGGGGAGACGTTATGTTGAATAACATGATTGTGGCGAGTTCCAATATCCTTGTCACTTTCTTCAATTCCTATTCAAACATGAGACCAAGAGTTACTGGTAGCTTGTTTCATGTTTTGAAGTCATGTGTGATTATGTGATTCTATGATCTCCTTATGTTATGAATGTGCTAGTTGAATTCTTGTCTAAATGAGAAAATGAGTTTTCATGTTTTATGTTCCTTATGTTGATGTGCATTTGATACGAGTTGTCTATATGCTTCATGAGGTGACTTGTTGAGCATGCTTAAATGTGTTTTTGAGAGGAATTGCATAATTTGCCTTATGATGTTATGATGAGCATGATGTGAGTTGGAGAAGGAAGTTCCTCCAATGAAATGAGAAATATGATGTTTTTGTGCATAATGAGTTCATAGATGTAATTCCTCTTTATTGGTATTGCATTCGGCTTATTGATGTGGAGTTGATGTTTCCTCCTATGATTTGTGCATTGTTTATGATGTTGCATGCATGATGGGCTGCTGGTCTTGAGTCATTATCTCCTTAATCTGTTTAAAGTGTCATTCGAGGACGAATGTTCCTAAGTGGGGGGG
>JAJOOH010006318.1:0-26602 GCA_029582605.1 Solanum gracilifrons | reverse complement strand
GCCCCCCCCCCCCCCCCCCCCACACACACACTTTTTTGGTTAAATAAATTTAGTACCACCACTATATTGGAATTCATGCAATAATATGGTATTTTTAATGAGAATTATTTTTAATATTCGATATCAACTGTTTCGATCAATTCAAATTCATGTCAAAGGGAAAATCACTCCTTACCAGGTGTGTTTGAACTTTAAATCACAGATAACCTCTGATTAAAAGTTAAGAAATCTCATTCATTGTACCACTAGACAGACTCAAACTTAGAATTTTATGAATTCGAAATATAGTTGAATTCAGTGTGTTTAATATTGATATATAATTAAAAAAATAATACATATACAAGATTTTAATCAATGTTACTACGACCCTAAATTCAATTAAACTAACATATTACTCTAGATTCATTTTTGATTGAAAAGAATTTGAACCAAAAAACATGAAAAAAGTTGGATGGGAAAAGGAAAGGAGTGGGACAGGCTTATTGTAAAGTTGTACACTGTGCCAAAAAAAATACAGCAAAGAGTAACATGTGAGAAGTTGGATGAATAGAGAGAGGACTTTAGCTAGCTAGAGGTCCACACAATCTCTAAAATACTTAGTTCCGTTTTAGTTTATGTTACACACTTTTCTGTTCAATTAAAATTTATATTTCTAATAAAAAGATTTTATAATCATACAAACGTTATAACATAAGCAATGGCATGTTTCAGACCACAAATTTCAAAAATCTTCGTAAAGATTGAAAATTCCCTATTTTCCGATAGCCCATCATGTCTCACCGCGTATCATTAGAGAATTACGATGATTTTCGTTTATAGTAAAAATTAAACCTGACGAGATATAACGTATCTT
This sequence comes from Solanum gracilifrons, assembly GCA_029582605.1. NCBI lineage: Eukaryota > Viridiplantae > Streptophyta > Magnoliopsida > Solanales > Solanaceae > Solanum > Solanum gracilifrons. The sequence continues at coordinate 25,749 of JAJOOH010006318.1, read as the reverse complement.
TTTTGATGATTTTCGTCACAAGAATCTAGCTTTTTAATGCTAGTTCAAACTATATCATATAAATTGAAACGGAAAGGGTGACTCACTCATCACAAAATCAAAATTTTAATTTGAGATAATTGTGTGAACCCGTGAAGAGAGTGAGTGTGCATGTTATAATGTTATCTTTTTTTAGGCTGGATTTTTTGTTACTTTGTGCATATGCTTTCCTCATCTTGATGTGATTGGTCGGCCACCCTACCATACAATAAAAAATTAGTAAAGTTATAAAGTTATATTTCACATATAATTTAGTTATTTTACCATGACAAAAAATAATTTAATGACTTTCTTTTTTATCGCGATGTAATCACCTCAAAGGTAAGTGAGAACTATAATTGATCTTTTGGAGTGAGATTCAGATTCAGAATTTGAAGTTTTTACTAATTTTGAATAAAAATTATTAAGTTCTCATGAATTCGTAGTCATGCTTTTAAATCCATCCTTACTTAGAGTGGGCAAAAAAATATCATATTTCATTGCTAAATAAAATATAACTCACGTACTTGTTTACTACTATATTTTGGAGTGTTAACCATATGCTTATTAATTTAGTAGATTTCAACGTACCTCTTAAACCCTAATTTGGCTTACATATAAGTGAATATCTTTATTGTTAGTACTACTAAAATTATGAAATGATACACATGGAAAAAAAGAATGCAAATTAGGGTAATCACATCACAATTAAAGTACCCATTCAATATGTTCCTACAAAGTTAGAGTTAAGTTATATATATTGACAAATTAACTGATAATAATAGGCTATTACCCTATTTTTTCAGGTTATGATATCACGCTTGATGTGAAAAATTACCTACTATTAATTGTATACAATAACAATAACAACGTAGTATACTTCCATAAAAATGGTCAGGATTTGAAAATGATAGAGTGTACGTATACCGTATTTCTAAGTCCTATCTTGTAACTATCAAGAGGTTATTTTCGACAGACTCTCGAATCAGAGGCGTATCCAGGATTTTGAGATGATGGGTGCACTGTTATATAAATGTTGATCTATGATATAAATTTGATCGGTTCGACATTTAGGTTTTTACTACTAAAAATCGTTAAAATTTTAAAATTATAGGTCTAAAATTAATTCTTATATACCAATTACCACTTAGAGAACTGTTATCTAATTTTAGAAAGAAAACTAAAACAAGATAAATATAAAATTCAACTTTCTAACTCGCGGAGAGAGGTGCACCCAATCATAATCGCATTATGTGATACTTGAAGTGTGGGTTCACGCATCTATATTTCAATGTTTTCTTAAAATTATAACACTGCTATATATGATTTTGGGAGGAGACCATGGGTTCACGTGAACCCAGTGACCCCCTTTAGATACGCCTCTGTCTTGGATCAAGGAGAAATAAAAATGAAGCAGTAACAACAAGTGAACGCTTATTGAAAATTCATGTTATTTAAGTAGCTAGACAATTAACCTGACGTTTGTGTAAAAATTATTTACATTGTCGATGCACAGAACATAAAATGATAGGGTTTTCATTTAGACCACTAGATTTTCTTGAGCATATGACAAAAATACACATTAAATAGAATTTGTCTTGTGTTATGTTTCCATATGGTAAGAAGTTTGTGGAGGCACAGATTTCTTCTTTATAAATGATTGGTTACAATTGTATTTGGTCTTTCACTATGATCCATATAGTAAAATCAAGAGGCTGTAATTCCTCCAAGTACATACTAAAATAGTCATATCAAAGTACATCCACAGGATCTAGATTTAACAAGAGAATATAAGAATCTTTTAACATATGGTCCTATAAGGTACCTACAATGTCACATGACTACATATAATCATTGAGAAATAAAAGAAGAGATATATGAGGTGATCTAAAGTTTAGACGTTGTGATTCTGAATCGAGAGAATGAGTTTTGAAATTTATATGTAACTTTAAATTTATCTTTACTTGTTCCATTTTTGCGCACGTATATATAAGATCGATTCAACACCAAAGCAAGAGATAAAGAAGATGATTCATAATTTAGATATTGTGATTCTGAATCGAGAGAATAAATTCTTATATATATTTAACTCTAAGGGTGTGTTGATACTTATTAAGTTTTTGAGATATATATATGGAAGGTGATCCATAATTTAGACGTTGTGATTATGAATGGGGAGAATGAGTTTTGAAATATATATGTAACTTTAGTTCTTCTAATTAAGTTCTATACTTGTTACGTTTTTCTTACTTAAATGCAAGATGCAACACCAAAGCAGGAGTTACGTAAGGTGATCCATAATTTAGATGTTGTAGTGTATGTTGCTCGATCTTTATTAAAATATTTTTTTATTAGGAGTGTCAAATTCTTTAAAAATAGTGCATTTTTGAGGAAAACATGAATGTAGCAATAATTTTGAATAGTCCAAACAATATAGGTTGGGTTCTGAGTCGAAAGAATGGGAGTTCTCATTACCACAAAATAAGCTTTTAGCCGCAATAAATATGCACATTAATAAAGAATGCTAAAGCCTTTACTAACATTAGTTAATTGTCATTAGATCGATCCAATGTCGATATAGGCTTTAGAGACAATTATATAGAGTGCTAATTGTCACTAAAAATACATATTTAGCAGCAATTAAACTATTACTATTAATTAATTACCGCTATAAATTAAATCATTTTTAGTGTAGTGTATATATATATATATATATATATATATATATATATATATATTTTAGATATCACAAGTGGTTACTCTTGCTTAATATATTATATAGTACTCAACATAATGAGGTGCAAAGCTAATATAGGCACCAAAACAATTACAATATACAACACGAAATAATATTGACAGTTCCACTAAAATTTCATCCTCGAACGAAAAATTCATTTTTTGTAGTAACATATTTTGCTATATATTCAAACTACATTAAAATATTGAGAGTGAACACTTATGTTATTGCACCTCCCAACGCACTCGTGCTGAATCCCCTTAAAAGATAATAAGTTTTGAAGAATCAAACACATATCTGATAATATTTTTCAAGAGTCCGAGCAACATTAGGTGAATACAATGATATCTAATCAAGTCTAAAATTGAGTCTCCTTAGCCATACTGAATGAAGCACATTATAAATTACATCAAATGGCTTAGCAGGCCTATTTACTTTAAAATGCCTTTGTAATTTCTTCACATTTTTTTGCAATTTCAAGTACTTACTCCAAGAAATCCCTTTCAAAATTGTCTTCAATTCTGGAATTTTCTCAATTGGAATATTAATTGAAACTTGACTCCAATCAAAAACATCACTAAATGGCAAAAAATAATTATCACAAATTATGACTGGAACACATCCAGCATAAATTGCTTCACTAATTCTTGGACTTGCAACTTCATATCCACTTGGTGCTAAGCAAAACTTGCTTTGACTCATTAATTTCGCGTAATTTTGACCCTCTGGAAGGTGCTCATACACACGAATTTCATCGTCTTTTTTATTTTTCCAATGTTGAAACAATATTTTTCTTATGTAACCATGTGATCTACCAGCAAAAAATGCAAGAATCGATCGATTTTTCGGATTTAGACTATGGTCTGGATCAGGTGTAACATTAATATTTGGTAATCCATAAATTTCAGGCAATGAGACATCTCTTTTTGGTTGAAATCCTTCTGAAGTATTGGCATTACATAATACTCTAATGAAATTCTTGAAGAGCTTTGGATTTCTAATAGAAATATCTGGTGCCTGAAAAATTAAATATTAATTTATATAATTAGGTCACTTATAAAAATATGTAACTAGTAACAATTATAACAGGTTAAACTATAGGACTATTAAATGAAAGTTGGCAAAAGGGTCATGTTCCAATTAATTCCTTTTGGATAAGAGTAGTTTTGCCTCGATTAACACTCAACTAACTAAAAAAGAACTTTTGGATTTGGAAAATAAAGGGGTGATAAATCACTTTTTATATGTTTTTCGAAAATGTCAAATATTTTGCATTTAAGAATATAACCTAATGGTCAATCAAATGATTGAAGTCCAAACATTAGAGATTAGGGTTGAAAAATACCAAGTGACTTTTTTTTTTTGTAAGTAGATGTTTTTTCAGACACGATTATTTTTTTCAAGGCAGGGAGTTAGGCTCGATCCTAACCTGTCGATGAGGACATGTACCATGACCTCCCAATCATATTCAGACACCATCGTTATTAGAAAAAATGTTAAATATTTTGAAACAAATTCAGAGTGCCACAACGACAAATAAGACTTTTTTGGGCTAAAGGGTCATGTTCAATTGATTCCCTTTGGATACCTTATTGTTGCTTTGCTTTTAGTGCTTAGATAAGTTTGTTAGAGTAGCTTCGTCTCGATTATTACTCAACTAACTAAAACAAAACAATTGGATTTAGAAAAAGGGTGATGGAATCAGTACTTCTTATATATTTTTGGAACAAATATTTTGCAATTTAAGAATATGACCTAACGGTCAACTATTAGATGATTGCACTCCAAGCCTTAGAGATCAGGGTTAAAAAAAGATAAATACTAAATGACCCTTTTTTTGTATGTATGAATTTTTTGAAATACACGTATTTTTTTCAAGGTGAAGAGTTAGGCTCGATCCTAACCTGTAGAAGATACATATACCTTGGCCTCCCAATCATGTTTATTAGCAAAAAAAAAGGTCAAATATTTTGAAACAAATTCAGAGCGCCATAACGAAAAATATTTAAGAACAATAATTAGTAATATAAATAGAGGAAAGATTTAAAGAAATTACCCAATCATGACAAGAAACCAAGAAATGATCAGCACCATTGCTTCTGTTCCAATAAGGATATTTGTTAGCAATAACATGAATATAATCTTCAACAATCCTTTGAATTCTTTCTCTAGAATAATTTGTGATAATTGGCAAGTAAATATATTGAACAATATATGCAACACTAATTGGTATAAAAAAGACATGAGCTTCATCAGGATGTGAAGCTAAAAAATGTCTATTTTCACTTTCCATTTCACCAATGAAATGACCTTCAATTGCATATATATTTTTCATTGGTCCATTGTGTATCATTGGTAAATCTCCTTCTTTGTATGTCCACACCTTGAATCTCTTTAACATCTCTATATGACTCCTACAATAAATTAATGCAAGATTTATTTATAAATAACCACTATTTAAACAAAAGAAGAAAAAATAATTAGCAACAGACTAATTTTGTAGTTAAACAACAAAATATGTCATCTAATTGTATTTAGTAACATAGTAGCGATAGATTATTAAAAAAATTCTGTTAGCTAAGAGCTTATATATAGTGACTGATTAATAACGAAGTGTGTAGCTAATTCTGATTGTTTTGTAGTAAAATGAAGCACAAAATTATATTGTGATTATTGTATACAAGTATTATTTCGTGTATATATCTGAACAATACCCTTACCGATGTATTAACAATAAGTAGATATACGCAAGAAGAATTAGTAATGTGTCAGAAAAAAATAGTACAAGAAGCCGTGAATACATTTCTTGATAATGGAATTCGTCATATATAGCTTATGATACAAAGTTATGTGAAGACATGAATTATATTGTAACACATGAATTAATAGTGCAAGGGTTGTTGAATTCGCAAATAAGTTATGTGGGGATTATTATAAATATATTTACTTAGTCATGAATATATGCATGTTTTTTCCAATGAAGCAAAAAGTATAGTATTGTAGTAATTAAGACTTTGATTGATTGTTTAATTTTTCAGGTTACAAATTTTACTTTTTATATGAATGATTACTTAAAATTATCTTTTAGTAATTTGATAACATTAATAAACAATAATTTATGTTTATCGATGTATAAAAGTTAAACTCTAGTACGGCACGAATCTGAAACTTAACTGATGAAAGGCATATGAATTTTTGTAAATAGATCCATTTGGAATGAACTTCTCTTCTTTATCAGACTTATAATTTCTTGAATGGACAGCTTTCCAAATTGCTGATCTTGCTCTTGCTAAATCTTCTTCAATTTTTTGTAAACTGCTCTTCTGTTAAATACAATTAATTAAAAAATAAGTTTTAAAAAAAAGAAATAAAACTGTTGGACATGGTTGATACACTACAAATAATAGAAATTAGCTATATAAAATTCGTCCCTAATCTGTCGCTAAATTAATAGCACACATCTAACATGATGAGGTTTTGATAATCAGATAATAATTCGTCACTGAGTAGAATTAGCGATATATTTTGTTGTTTAGCAAATGAAGTTGTCTGCCATTAATTCTAGTAATATATTTCTCAAGCTATTATGTCATAAGTTTTTCTTCTCCATTATTCAAGTTACTATGTGAATTAATATATTATCAAATTTAAAGAATTAAACATAAATTAAAGTAACAAAGAGAAAAGTTTGCATGGTTATTATTCATTTTAGAATAAAAATGGAGAATTTAAGAAATGGTCAAATTCAAAAAATATTTTTCTATTTTGATTCTATAAAAATTCTAGTGTCATTTTAAAATGAAGTTAGGCGAAACAATTTTATATTCATAAAATAGTAAATTAAACTATGTGATCATATATCAACAAAACATATCAAGAACAATTATTCAAAAATAAAATAATACCTTAGCATGGTGAGTGGTATGATTTTCTTTTATAGAGGATACTTGTTGATTATTATCATGTAATAAGAATTTGTTTTTGTTTAAGTGAGGTGTTTTTGAGAAAGAGAAAAAAGTGATGAAATTTATATCATTTTGATGATTTAATAATGATGAGAAGTAGAAGAAGATAATAAGAAATGAAAAAATGGCACATAATGATGTTATGCTATGGGAATAATAAGCACACATTGCTAACTTCTTCACTATGTTTTGAGTGATGAAGATTGAAGAAAATCATACCCTATTAATAAGGGCGATAAATGGGCGGGTTGGATAAAAAATGATTAAAGTAAAATCAGATAAAATATCCGATTTATGCATATTTGATACAGATAAAAATGAGTTATCTCCCGGATAGTATAAATATTCATATTATTCATCGCTACTTAAATAAGATGTGAGCTAGTTTTTTTAACTTCAATTTTTCTCTTTTGAGTTAATGGTCAAAAATACATCTGAAATATTTCAGTTTTTTGAGTTTCGTAATGAAATTATCAGGTGCACGAGTTTTCTACCTGAACTATCACTAATTATTTATTAAATTATGCTTCATTTATTAGCTGTTCACTATATACCTGAAAGTTCAAATATGAAACTCAAACAATTATTGCTATAAATTAATTTATGTCATTTTCTCTTATATGAATTGAGAAAACGCGTAAATAATAATGAGAAAATTTTGCCAAAACTTAAAAATATATAATTATTGGCAGCTCACTCACTCTAATTGTGATATTTGGTATAATAATAATAAGTATCCTAAGAGTATCAAATTAATTAGTGTTTCCAATTTTAGGCAAAGATTAAAATTATGATGTTGAAATTTAGTACCTTGAGTTGATAATAAATCACTCTTTTACTTCATATAATAAGGTCACATCACCTTTTGTTAGATCCAACACGATCACCAATGAATTAAGGATTTAATTTATATACGTATACCGACAATCTTAGATGATATAGTTTAAATCAACATAAAGTTTCAGAAAAAAATGAAGATTCTGAAATTTATGGTCTAGGATTCGCTAGGATTCATTACAACAAATAAAAAAAATTGCGGTTATTATTTAGAGGTAATAATATAATTTTTGTTATGTTATATTTAACGATAAATAATATAATATGAATATTTATAATCAACACTCTGTATAAATGTCGATAAAAACTTTAACGAATTTGAATGTAATGATATTAACTGAATTGCCGCTAAATATTTTTGCAACAATAAAGGAAATCTATTGCTACTAAATGTTTCTTTTGTCGTAGTCACTGGCGGTGCTATTTTTGTGAACTTATTTAAATTATGGTCAAAACTTAAAACAATGGCACTAAAACAGTCTATTTTTGCAAATCATTAGAAATTAATGGGCCTGTTACTTTTATAGGGATAGTATTTGGGCTGGACTTTGTTATCCCTAAATATGGGCTTGAAGGATCTTCTATTTAGCCCAAATTTACTCCAACCATCACTAATTCAAAGCCCAAAATAAGTCATAGATAATTGAAGAAAGTTAAGTTCCACTTAAATCTTATGATATGTATATGTTTAATTTTTTGGCACATGAATGCATGGTTCGAGCCCAAAGTAATGAGTTTGGTTGACCGCCATAGAACTTGCTCTAAATCCGTCTCTGACTATACATAACTCTTCGTAAATAACAAATTATTGGTCCTACATGTATCAAACATAACACATCATATATCAAAATACATCATTATTCCTCTTCTATCTATTATAACATCCGAATCGAGTCCTGTATTCCACGAAAATCCTTGCCGCACCATAGTGTGCCAATGCACCAAAAATAACAAATGTATGAAAAATTTGATGACTATGACCAACTAGATCAAACAATCCAGGCCTCCATTTCTCCGGTACGCGACTAACATAAAAAATAGCCCCTATTATATAACACAACGCCATCACGGATTCATATACAAGTGTGATATTCCTCATAGGATCACTCCAATTCGCCACAAGAGCATGAATTGCTGGAAATAGACCAAAACAACCCATGGACATGAAGAGCCCGGCCCGAAAAGACCTATATTTCCCGGTCGAAAACACGGGGAAGAGGAGAGTTATGATAGTGCAAATTCCCAAGATTGTGATACCAGTGAGATATACAATTTGCCAAAGTGGTGAACATTGAAAAATATAGTACATTGGTGGAAAAAAGGATGTGATGATCATAATTGTGATGCCAACATAGTCCATTTGGACTAAGAAAAGGTTCAATTTTTGTGAATGACATGAGAAAAGATGGCAAATGCTACTTGATAAAAGGCAAAACATTGCACCAACTAAGAATACATAAAATGGCCAAGTTGCTTCATTTGTTGATGTGATGTCCATTTGTAAATGTTGATCTATTAACCTAGTTTCTCCCTGTAAGACAAAGTCGCAATATACACTGATAATGTAAAGAATTTTTATCACAAAAAAAAAAAATTATCAACGGACAACTTGTGTCGTTTTACTATTAAAAATTTGTTGCATGTACTATTTAATGATGGATTAGCTACGAATTATCAAAAAATCATGTTAGCTACCGACTATTTAATGACATCTCACTACTAACAAACTAGAATTAGCATTACCAACAAAGTTTGTAGCTAATACCAGTTCTTTTTGTAGTGACAAACATATCATTACTCTATTTTATTTTTCATTTTAGCATATCTAACTCGATCACTATGAAAAGTTAATTATATGATATTGTAGGTAAATTTAGTCTGACTATAAATAATCTATCTATTATCAGTTTATAGAACTTAAACTTTTTTTGGAGGTGGATTATTCAACTTATATACATTATTGGTATAGAAAATTAATTTTTGCAATGTTAGTATATTTCGACATGTTATAATAAGTTACTTCTTACTTGCTTTATTTCAAGTAACTAATTAATTCCAGTTATTGAAGATATTGACCTATAATTATCTTTTAAACGACTTAATTGTATCGGTATGTAGAAGTTAAATAACTTATAAGTTCATTAATTTACTACTAACAATATTTAAAAGTACCTTAGAATTGTGAGGGATATTCGCATCTCCACTTGTTGGAAAATTCCTGTAAAAATAAATACATGAAAACACACAATTTATTTCTTAGACAATGAAAACTAACAATTTTTAGAATAAATGAAAATCAAATTTAAATTCTAGTTTTAAATGAAAATTGATACATTAATTTAAGTTAATTGATTATTTGATGTTTTAAAAAATAAGACGTTATTTATATTGTCTCTGTGTGATCTAATAGGTTACGAGTTTTCAAGCAGTGAGAGCAATCACTAAACCTTGCATCATAGGGTAGTGTGATCCTTCCTTAAACCCTATTAACATGAGACGTTTTGTACATCAAAAAATATATCACCAAGAAAATATCAACAAAAATAAATGTGCACACATTTAAAGATGGTAGTTGGGAGTTTGATGAACTGTCTTTTTAACCTAACATTTCAATATCCATCAAATATTAATGGACCACATCTGTATGTCTCTATTGCATTGGTTTGAACAAAATTTTAATTGTATACGTATTAAAGTTTGCCACATCAAAAGAAAATTTAAATCCCTAAGTCCAAACTCAAGAAATTTTATTGTCGTTTAAGACTCGACTAATTCAAATTCATGAAGATGCATAAAGTTTCTTTATGGAATGGGGTATGTAAAACGTTTCTTATCAAATATAACTCAATTTTCAGGACTTTGAATCTGAGACCTTCAGTTATTATTTTAGGACTCAACTAATCATTCTATGTCGATAAAATGCTCTTTATCAAAGACGACTCAATTATTAATCTCAAACTCAAAATCATTGATTAAGATAACATATTATAATTAATTTGAGTTAGTAGTCATTGTTAATCAACAAAGAAACAAAGGTTCAAGATTTATATGGAGTATTATTTTGTAACATAACATATATATATATAATATAATTTTCTAAAGTAACATATTTATACAATATAATTTTTTAACGAAAAATGCTAAATTGATTAGACACATACCTGATAAACATAGTCATAAAATCAGCAATTTGAGATAAATGCTCTGCATTAGCTATGGTTAATACCACAAATAGAATAAATCCAATTAAATGCCTGAAAAAACACAAGCAAGTAATCTCATTTAGAAAAATAAATTAAAAAATTTAGCTGAATAAATTGCAAACAAAGTAATTATTTCAACTATTCAAAAAAATAAATAATCTAAATTAAGATGAATTATCTATCAAATTTTGTAACTAAACAACAAAATTCATCGTTATTTCTATTTAGCAATCAATTATTAATTTTTTATTGACTACAAGTTATTGAGCGATGAATTTCATAGCGAATTTATAAAACTCAATATAAAATAAAAATGAAATGAGATACTTACGTCCAAACATTAAGAGTTTCATTATGCCAACTGAAAATACTGAAAAATGCTTGTTTAAGAGGCCAATTAGCTCTGTAATAATTCAGAATAAACTCATTATCCTTCATATATTCTGGCAATTCTTGATAAGAAATTAAAGGGTATTTTTCCCTTTTATTTCTTTCAATATTCTTCTTATTCTTCATCTTCGATTCCGATAATCTTTTTCTTGACCTGAATTAATATGAAATTAAATCATAGAAAGAAAAAAAGAAAAAATAAGAGAGAATTTCTTCTTTTTTTTTTGCTAATTTTTGGAGTTTGATTTGTGTTTTTGTGGATTTTTTTTATGTGTTTGTCCAAATTTTAGGGTATAGTAGAAAGGTAGGAAAGAAATGGTATTTATAGAGATGAAGCTATAATATTAGGTATGAGTACGAATGAAGAGGCGAAATTAAATTCAAAGCTTATGAATTATATATTCAGGATTTTTTAATCTTGTTTGTTGAGTTTTTGAATTAATAATTCGTACATATTTAATGATTTTTAAAATAAAGATAAAAATTTATTGAGTTTGGCTAAATCGGTAATTTAGCTCGGCTCTTATAATCAAATGAATTTAACAGTTTTTGCTTAGACCCTATATTTATATATATTTTTTAACACATAAATTCTTAATTAATTATGAATCCAACAACTAAAACAAATTATAAGTTCGATGAAAAATTTAAATTTCATAACTTTAAATTCCGATTCCGCCTCCGAAGAACATTTTTCTCCCAATTATAGCAGCCAGTACCCTTGTTAGTAGTTGGTAGGTCATCAATAACTTGTATTCTTGTGAGTCCTTTTATGACTCCTTTTAATTTCTTTCTCGTGATTCTGTCGTCCTTTTGTAATTTTCTTATTTTATTTTTTTGATTCAAATCTAATAACTTTCGCTTAGACTTTATATTTATATTTAAAAAATTAATTAAATATATATAAATATATAATTATAAATTTGGTAATTAAAATGAGTTGTGAGAGTTTAGCTATAAATTCAGAACTTATAGACATTAAATTTTAGCTCCACCTCTGTAAAGTGAGATAGAGCTAGGATTTGGAGTGTATGGAATCTGGATTTTAAAAACCGCACCTTGATAAGTTCTTGATAAATTATTTCAAATTTTTAAATATTAATATATGATTTAAACTGAAGTTACTGAACACTGTCGAATCCGAGCTACACCTCTTTCTCAAGGTAAGAAAAAAAATAACGTGATCCCTCCACGACTTCATCATTAATAAGATATTTCGAGTTTGAATTATTTTCATATACTAATAAGATAAGGAATAATCAGCTAGGCAATTAAGCAACACTTTCTAGCATGGTGGGTACAACTGCCAACAACTAGAAACTTTTTTTTATATTTCTTAAATTCAATGTAATAACTTGTAAACTTAAGTTTGATAGATAAGCCATGGTAAACAAATAAAAATAAAATCTCCTTTATGGAATATGGTATAATGTAGAGAAATTTTCATGGGCCTCAAAAATGGGTTGGGTTTCTCTTCTCTTTAATGGGCCTTATGCCGCGGGGCCTGTATTAGTTGGGGCTCCGAAGCAGGTATAGAACACCGGGTTAAGGATTTGAAAATTATCTTTCCAAATGACATTCAAGTTAGGTGCTCTAATATATTTTACTCGCTTTCCTTAACTTCCTTAATTTATATGAACTGACAGTGTAAAGTTCACTATCACTTAATAATAGCTGATAAGTTATAAATGGTACTTGTAGTGTTACCATGTTGTACCTAAGTGTAATGCTTATGCAAAATTTGTAAATTTTTAATGGAGAACAACCTCTCTTCTCTACCTCTACAAGTTATGGTAAGGTCTGCTTACACACGACCCTCCTCCCCAGACTCCATTTGTGGGATTACAGCGAGTGAGTATGTTGTTGTTGTTTGTATCAGTTAGTTGTTGTGAACAACTATAAGATAGTAGCATTTTTTGTTATGTGTTGCACATGGTTCTGTCTTTCAGATAGTACCATGGCTGTTTGTATATGTAGGACAGTAGGAGATATTTGTCTCAGGTTCACATTTCTACTTTATCTCAGGATCAATGAATGATTTCTTCTCTTCTATCATTTGAAAAAACTCATGGAGAATGAGATGGAAAACGGCACAATATATGTGTAAATCTATCACTATCTCGGAAATTTGTTTGACATCTTGTTTATGAACACACTCGCTCAGCAGCATGTGTTACACATGGTGCAATCTTCAACATTACTACTGATGATTGATTTGTAAGAAGAAAACATCCATCCTGTTTTTTGCTGAATACAAAGAGGAAAGATGGGACGTCTCTTTTTCTTTTATTCATTTCTCTGTTTTGTGTTGTTAACAAGTCGATGTTTTTCTTCTTCCTTCGAGCATCATATTTGCCCTCCCACTGAAGCTTCTGCTTTGCTTCAGTTCAAACAATCCTTTAAAGTTGAATCCGGCTACTCCCCGTGTGATAGAGCTTCTTTCCCAAAAACAAAGTCTTGGAATGAGAGTAGCGATTGCTGCTCTTGGGATGGAGTCACTTGTCACATGTAAAACGGTCATGTTATCGGTCTGGACCTTAGTTGTAGTCAGCTTGTTGGCAATTTTCATCCCAATAGCAGCCTCTTCCAACTTCATCATCTCCACACACTAAACCTTGCTTACAATTACTTCGATTATTCTTCAATCCCACATAACATTGGCCGATTGAGGAATTTGAGGCATCTCAACCTTTCTGATGCTTACTTTCTAGGGAAAATCCCAATGGAAATCTCATACCTTCCCAATTTGGTTTCACTTCATCTTTCTGTGATTGGATTACAACTTGATGAGAGAACATTTGTAACAGAACTTGACAAATCTGGAGCTACTTTCTCTCTTTGATGTCAACATCTCATCTCCGATACCTGTGAATATTTCTTCCTCCTTAAGGTACGTGGATCTTACAGATACTAATCTGCGAGGTGTTCTCACAGAGAACTTTTTCCTTGTGCCAAACTTGGAAAGGCTCAAATTGAGTGGGAATCGTGTTCTCATAGGAGTTTTTCCAAAGATCCACACTCTGTTAATGGAGTTGGATATTTCATTCACAGGCATCTCTGGTGAGCTGCCTGATTTAATTGGCACCTTGAAATCCTTGAATATCTTGAACCTCCAACAATGTCAATTCTCTGGTTCCATTGGAAACCTAACACAAATTACAGAGTTGATTTTATCTAATAATCATTTCACTGGCCATATTCCTTCCACAATCTCTAAATTGAAGCACCTCACAAATTTACATCTTGAGTCCAACTCCTTTTCAGGTGAAATTCCCTATGTTTTCTCTAACCTCCAAGAACTACGCTTTTTAGATCTTTTTAATAACAGCTTCATCGGTTCGTTTCCCTCTTCAATTTCAAACTTGACACATCTTCAACAGTTAGACTTGTCGAGTAATTCCTTATGTGGCCCACTTCCTCATAATGCGAGCAATCTTCAAAAGCTAACCCAACTGGATTTGGATGACAACTTACTGAATGGTACCATACCATCTTGGTTGTTTTGCCTCCATTTGCTAAGATCTTTATTGTCTCTCAGTCGAAATCAATTTAGTGGACTACCTGATGAGCTCAAAACAAATCCAGCATTAATAGAAGTGGATTTAAGCAATAATCAACTCAGTGGTTCTTTTCCTCAATCACTTGTGAATCTCACATACCTTTATAGCCTTGACCTTTCATCAAATAACATCACTGGTCCATTTCCTGCTTCAATTTTAAGTTTGACACATCTTGAATACTTAGACTTGTCGAGTAATTCCCTATCTGGCCCACTGCCTAGCAAAGCAAGCATGCTTCAAAAGCTATCCAAACTGGAGTTGTCTGACAACTCGCTGAATGGTACCATACCATCTTGGGTGTTTAACCTCCCTTTGGTAGATTCATTGTGGCTCCATAATAATCAACTCAGCGGTTCTTTTCCTCAATCACTTGTGAATCTCACAAACCTTTATACCCTTGACCTTTCATCAAATAACATCACTATTGATGAGGGAATAAATATCACCTTTCCTAGCCTAGAATTTTTATTGTTATCATCTTGTGAACTGACGGATTTTCCACACTTGTTGAGAAATGTAAAGACAATTCAGTACTTGGATATTTCTAACAATAAGATTTGTGGTCAAATCCCTAACTGGTTTAGCGGCATGAGGTGGGACTCGTTGCTGTTCCTAAACCTTTCTCATAATTCATTAACAGGCCACCTACCACAATTTCGTTACTATAACCTACAGTATCTTGATCTGAAATTTAACTCCCTTCAGGGTCCACTAGCTTTATCCATTTGTAACATGAGTTCACTTATCTTATTAGATTTATCACGCAACAGCTTCAGTAACTCGATTCTAAGTTGCTTGGGAAGCATGGCTAATCTAACGGTGTTGGACTTAAGAAAGAACAACTTCACAGGGAGTTTTCCTCCATTATGTGCACAGAGCACTTCATTGAGTACCATTGTCGTAAATGGTAATCGATTTGAAGGACCTGTGCGTGTCATTGCTCAAGTGTAATGGTCTAGAAGTCCTTGATGTGGGGAACAACGCTATAAATGACACGTTTCCAGCTTGGCTCGGAACTCTTCAAGAGCTGCAGGTCCTTCTATTAAAGTCAAGCAAGTTCCATGGACCTATAAGTTCGTGTCAGACTAAGTTTTGCTTTCCCAAGTTGCGGATTTTCGATCTTTCTTGTAATGAATTCAGTGGCTCACTTCCTGCAAAAGTTTTTTGAAACTTCAAGGCAATGATCAAATTAGATGGCGAGGACACAGGAGAGATAGAGTACATGAAACTATCTGACACATTGTATGAGGATTCAGTGAGTTTGGTAATCAAAGGGCAGGATATTGAGCTACAAAGAATCAGCACAATTATGACAACCATAGATCTCTCAAGCAACCATTTTGAAGGTGTCATTCCGGAAACACTAAAGGACCTCAGCTCGCTTTGGCCACTCAATTTATCCCATAACAATCTCATAGGTCATATTCCAATGGAATTGGGGCAATTGAATACGCTTGAAGCTTTAGACCTCTCTTGGAATCGGCTCACTGGAAAGATTCCACAGGAATTGATAAGAATGAACTTTCTAGCCTTCTTAAACGTCTCTCAAAATCATCTCGTCGGACCAATTCCTCACGGTTCACAATTCAACACATTTGAAAATGACTCGTATGGTCACAACTTTGATTTATGTGGTCCTCCTTTATCAAAGCTATGTGGAACAAGCGATCCATCACATGTTCCTCAACCTTTGGAGGAGGAAGAAGAAGATGAGTCGTATTTTTTTAGTGGATTTACGTGGGAATCAGTAGTCATAGGCTATAGTTTTGGACTAGTTGTTGGAACTGTCATGTGGAGTCTCATGTTTAAATATCTTAAGCCAAAATGGTTTGTGGAATTTTTTGATGGACTCATGCCTCACAAAAGAAAAAGACCAAAGAAGAGAGCTCAGAGATGACGGACTTAATGGAAGATTGAGAGGGGCCAACTTGTCTTTAGTTGATTGAACTTTTCTGGTTCTGTTTTTGTGTGTTTTAATTTTCTGTTTGTTGTGTTGTATATTTATGTTATTTTAGTATCAATGGTTATGTTAATCTGTTTCTGTTTCAAGTTGACAGAAGTGATCTGCACGGCAACTCATTAGCTCAGATTTTTCAAAAAGTTGTGTATTTCTTAAAGAACCAACATCATCATATTTTAGGAACGCGGGGTTCCTCATATATTAGCTTAGGTACAAATAACATGAAAGTCAAATATATTCTTAAAAACAAGCTAAAAGAAAGACATATTTGCATTTGAAGTTCGATTTTTTTTGTGTTTAAGCAGTGGACTATTATGTTGGATGAGTAACACGGGCAGAAGTTATATTCCGACAAATAATCTTTGAAGAAATTGGCTTAAAGTCTTACAAGTCACCATCTGCTAGTTACAATACTGTATCCCTTTTTCCTTAGGTGGAATGGAATATTGATGGATTTTCCCTCATTAACTTAATGCGATCGAAAACTATTGTGTACCTAACAAGTTTGAAAATAGCAGAAGAGACAACTAATCACTAACTCGGAATATTGATCTTTTACGATTCTATAAATTCCATGGTAAAATTGCATCAAAATTTAATGTATTTGTACAACTTGGTTTCCTCTATTCCAAATGTACACTAATTATATGTTATTTTAGTATAAATGGTTATGTTAATTTGTTTCTTTTTCAAGTTGACAAAAGTGATCTACACAGCCACTCATTAGCTATGTTACTCAGATTTTTCAAAATCCAATATTGAATTCAATTTATAGATTAATATTTGCCTTCCTACTAAATTTATTGAAGAAATTAATACCCAACTTGCCTATTGTTTTCTTATTCTTCTTCTTCATTTGCTTTTTATTTTCCCTCATAGTGTAGTTGTATTACTTATAATGTTCACTTATTGCTCTAATAAAGTAGCAAAATGAAGAGTTGTAAAAATAACTAATTATAATGTTATGAAAAGCAACCGTTTTGATGGCGTAGGTCTAAAAACAACGAAAGATCTTGGCTCACTTTGGCTACTCAATTTACGATCTCAAAGGAGATTTTCTAATGAAACTGGGACAAATGAATACACTTGAAGTTTTAGACTTCTCTTGTAATTGGCTCACTGGGAAGATTCCTGAGCCGTCTTAAACCTCTCTCAGAATGTACTCGTCGGACCAATTCCTCAGGGTTCACAGTTCAACACGTTTGAAAGTAACTCGTATGGGACGAGTGATACATCACATGTTCCTGATCATCCATTGGAGTCTGAAGAAGAAGAAGAAGAGTCGTATTTTGCTACAGTTGTGGATTTGTTTGTTTGAACTGTCATGTGGAATCTCATGTTTAAAGATGGTTAGCCAAAATGGTTTGTGGAATTTCTTCCATGATTTTAAAAGCGAAAAACAGAAAACTTTGCTTGTGCATCATTTTATTTATCTTCTTAATTTGATCACTACACCTTTATCTTGAGTTGAGGGTCTATGGAAACAACACAAGAGACAACTAATCGGAAATTTCTCACAAAATTTCTCTACTGGTGGAATGATCTTCACCAAGTTATTCAAAAATAAAATTCCACACGGAGACTTAATGTAACATCTTGCAAGTTAATATAACTATGAAGAAGCTGGAAATCGGAAACAGTCATTTTTGGAAGGAATTTAAAAATCTGGAATTTTGGTTAAGTATGGGAAAAAGTGAGTTTTGGGTCAACTTTGAACAGTCATAACACCTAGCTCAGGATGAGTTAGGTGTATTTCCAGCTATGTTTGCAAAGCTCGTGGAATGGTCTTTCCAACGCCGCCGAGTTTGTCCGAGTTCGTATGAGTGAGTTATGCCCTTTGGAAGTTGGGTTGTTGGCACAGGGAAGTCAGCCCGAAAATTGTAAGGGTATTTTGGTCTTTTCCCTAACCAATTCTTTTGGTTATATAAAGAGTTTAGACTGATTTTTAGATCAGTTTCTCCCCTTTTAAAAGAGTAAGAGTAAGGGTTTGTGGGTGAAGAGGAGAAGAAGAGGAGAAAGAGAAGAACAAGCAAGGATTTCGTAGCGGTTTTCGTCGGAGGTGATCCCTATTCAGGTATGTGAGATCATAGTGTTGGGTTGGTTCTTTCCCCCACACGCCAAACTCGTTTTAATTCCGAGAAAAGATTGGTTGTTTTTGTTGAAGTTGTTGGTTGTGTTGTTGAAGTTTCTTGTTGTCTTGGTTCATGTTTCCGGTTGAAATTCTGAGTTGAATCTATTGTATAGTAAGGGAATTTATGATTCTAAGTGTTTGGGACTGGAAACTTGGAAGTTAGAAGGTTTAGAGTTGGAGAAACTAAGGAGAAAAGTCGAGTTTTCGGGGAAAAGGACTGGGGTGTCGTGCCTGCCAGCGCTCCCCAAAAGGGACTCTGAAGTTCAGCCCTTGGGGCGGCGCGCCTAGCAGAGCGCCCAGCAGGTCCCTCTGAAGTTTGAGGGCTGGCGCTCCGCGCCTCTCAGAGCGCCAAGGACGCCAAGTTTTCCCTTTCATTCCCCACTTTTTCATACATGTTCCTTGGTAATGTACCTATGCTTTATAGTTGTTTTCAACACTCTAATGTACATCTAAACATCACGAATTCATCCATAAACATGAGATCATTACCCTCGAATCCGTACTCCAATTCGAGGAAAGTTAGGATCAAAGTCAAGTGAAGTTAGAAGTCAAGTTTAGGAGTTAAGAAGCAAGTCAAAGCAAGTCTTTAAAGTTTTTCAAGAGTCTTTATTAAACGTTTTAACTTCGTTTTAAGGCTCAAGTTTCAAGTTAAGCCAAGAGTATAGAGTTGAGTTCATTTCTCAAAAGTTATTAGGGAACTATGTATTCCCAAAGAAGTTTCTAAATGTTTTCACATTTGAGCAAAGAAGAGGGAACATTGATTCCAAAAGAGCCTTTGGGCTAAGCTTTGAGCAATTATCTCAAACTAAAGAAAGATGTGTTTAAAGCACTTATGAGCTAAAGTATTTTTGGGAGTAGTATTGAGCACCGAGATGGGGACACGAGTTCATAGTAACTCAACTCTCCATAAGAACCATGTAGCCAAACATGGGATTTAACGGGTCATACTTTTTAGATGATCACGTAGGTTAAGCTAGTGGATCCACTAAGTTAAGTAAGGTTCTATATCACGGCAAGGTATAGGATGGTCCTTGGGCTACGTGAGGTAAAACATTGTATCATCACTAGGGCTCATAGTGGTGGTTGTCGGTTAAAGAATCTCCCACTAAAGTTATATTACTTTTATATAAGTAAAGTTGAGTTTGTTATTGCTTTAATCATTAACGAACTAAGTTGTTTAAACTGTTTTACAAGCTATATATATTGCATGTGTCTTATTGCTTTATATTGAGTTCGGTTATTCATTAGTCGAGCAGAGCCAAGGTAAGAGTTCCTTTATATTCCTTTCAAGCTTAAGTTGTTGTTTAGCTTTCCAGCTCGCATACTCGTACATTCAATGTACTGATTGTTTTATTAGGAAAATATGTTTTTGACTGGTTTAAGAGTCACCACTTAATTTTTAGTAAAAAATCAAGAAAAAATATAAGATTTTTCAAAAGACTTAAACAGATAAAATCAATTGAAAAAGGGTTCGAGTTCAAATGTACATTCCGAGAAGGTGTTAGGCCCTCGTAATGCCCGCTAACTCGCGGTTGACCGACGATTTGACCAAAATGATTTGACTAATTTTGAAATTTTAACTTAAGTAAAATGATTCATAACGACTTTGACTAATTTTTAAAATTTTAACTAAGTGAAAGAACTCATTTTATTTTACTAATTTTTGAAATTTAACTAAGTAAAGAACTCATTTATTTTAACTTATTTATTTATTACTATTATTATTTTTATTGTTTTTATTTATCTTAAGGGGGAATGAACTAAAGGAAAATTTTCTAAAGGGGAATAGTTTAATGACAAGACTAATATAAAAATAAAAAATAATAATTAAGTAGTAAAATATATATATACTTTAATTCGAAAGTAAAATGAAATGACCATTCTTAGGGGATTTAATTAGATTAAAACATAAGATAATCAAAACGTTAGTCAAATACAATCAAATAAATAAAGGAGGGAAAGGAGAGAAGATTTGAATTTGGGCAGAATGCCCAAATTCAACAAAAATGGGCTTTTAGGCCCAATTCTTTCAAAATTCCTGCAACAATTTTTTGATGAGGCTTTGGCCCATTTTTCACCATTTGGGCCTGCTGAATTTGTTCAAGGCTTTGGGGGGGCCTATACTTCAATTTTGGGCTTGTACTTTCTATAACCTGTTCGTCGGCTATTTTGGACTCGATAGAAAAATATAGAATTGGGCCTGTGAGGCCCAATCTGCGAAATGCAAGGAGAGGGGGCCTTCAAAGACTCGGGAAGAGGTAGTTCATGCATAGAACAAGATAAAAAATTAGTACTAACCCACATTTTAAACAAATATAATAAAACCAAACACGCAAAGGGAGAGAAAGAAAAATATATAAAAAAAATAAATAAACGAGATACGCAGGATGATTAGTCATATTACCAATATTATACAGAGAGGACAAAGGAATGCATGCAATACTTTGAGAGCTTTCACTTAAATTAAAATAATTTCACATAATAAGGTAAAACACCAAAGGAGGGTGATAAAGAAAAATTGAACTGACAGTGATCACATGGAAAAGGGGGCATGCACAATTGTTGGACAAAGATCAGAAAACAATTTGGGCAAAGCAAACTACTGGAATTATTCTCTATCTAACTATTACCGGAAGAAATAAAAGTAACGAGAGCAAATCAAATCAGTCTTATAATTAGCAGATAATAGCATGGGTTATCTACAGGGAAAGGAATCATTTGATGATAAAAAAAATAAAATAAGAAATACCTGTATATGGGTCCAACAATAAAACTTTTCAAAACATATTTTACATAATAAAGGCAAACAAAATGAATGCTGGAAAATACGACATACATAAAATAGCAACAAAATTGACGAAAAAATAAAGATAAAAATTGAAATTGTAAGAGACGAAACCAATTTGATTATAAGCTTGAATATGATATGTTCCTTTACTATCCAATGACAAGAAATATACTAGACCACATATGAATTTTTAAAATAAAAGCTACCTTATTACTACTAATATCAACAAAACAAAGGTTTAGGACTTCAAAAAGAAGTGAATGGAGAAAATTATTTCGAGTAATCTAAGCGAAGAGATGAAGAGAAAAAATAAATACTTGGATCTACCTTAAGCTAAAACACACAATCCACGTTCAACAAGACAATAGGCAACTGCTGTGTCAATTGAGTTTTAGTTTGTAAATATTTGAAGTCAGTAACAAGTAACAACAAATGACAAATAATGGAGGAATGGACACTTAAAGATAGAATGGAGCAGGTCAGCACAAGCCCGATAACAGGTCCAACAATGACGACAACAAAGCAAACAACTAGAGTCTTGCAACACGAGTATATTAAACTCAAACTAACTCGAAATCCTCGATCTTCGATTCTGAGAGCGTAAATGCTAATGAATTGATTTAGACATTCAAAATTAGCATACTAGCAAGTGAGAAAGAAACTTCATCGGGCCTTGATAGCTACGGTAGACTAACTAGAATCAAAGCAGAAACAAGAGTGAATAACCATGGATTTTACAACCCTACACATGTTCATAATTTCATTATGCAGAATACTCGTCAAATAGCCGTGACAATGCAGGATAAACGAAAGCATGAGCATACAAGACTTCAAAGGCACCAGAATTTGGATACACACGACATCAAACGAAACATAATAGTGGAGAAATAAGAGAGAATCGGGTTTACCTTTCTAGGAGCAGCGAAATGGGACAGCTACGAGTTGGAGGCGACTGACTTCACCACCAAGATATGATTCCCAAAATTCCGACGAACAACAAGAAACAACAATAATAAGGACTTAAACCAAAATCTTGATTCCAAGAAGTCTTAAACAAATAGTGTTGCTGGAAATTTCAGCATGTATTTTCTTAAAATTGGCCGATTCCTCTGTATTTTCTCAAAAAAAAAATTCTCCTAACACCAATTTTTTAATTCGACATGAAAACCTCCCCTTGACCATGAAGGATATGGAACTATTTATCCATGAAATTAGGGCCAAAAAAACGGGTGAAATGAGGCCCATTCCGAATTCAAACTTCAAAATTCTTTTCACGAATCAAGCTAAACAACTTTTTCTCCGAAAAATCACCCCATTCCGAAAGAGGAAAGGGGAAATTGACGCTTGGGATTGATCCGGTTGTCCTTGGGCGCGACGTGTCTTGATCCCATGTCCTCAAGGACGAAGCGTGGCTGCCGCTCTGCTCAAGAATTGAATGAGCGTACTGTTCGTCAAGGCAAAGGAACAAAACGACAATTAATTTTCTGGGCACGCGTGAATTGGTGAACGTTGTATGTCGTTGTTGCCGTCTGAGCCGCTGTCGTCGAGCATTAATGGCTCTGTCGTCTTCTGCTAGCGTGAAGACGCTGTTGTTACTGTTATCGTTTAGCTGCTGCTGAAGATGTTTGTTTCTGGGTCTTTTTAGGAGAAAATATGGGCTGGGTCGGGTCTTAATTTGGTGGGCTTCTCAAATGATGTGTTGGGTCGGTGGGAATTGGAAAACAATAGGCTGGAGTAATTAGGAATTGGAATTAGAATGAGAATTTCTGGTGGGCTGGAACGTATGTCTTGCTGGAAATGGGTATTGTACATTGTTGTTATTATTATTTTTGTGAGTTTGGGGAATTAAAGGGTGGGCTGCTGGAGTAGCGAATAGAAAGCCTCAAAATGGGTCTTGCAACTTAACCACGTTGAGGTAATCAATTAATTCGGCTAGAGCTTAAACGAAATGAATAAATATAACTAATTAGCGAGCTTCTTAATTTTAACGAAATAAAATAATTAGCCTAATGAACTAATGACTCAAAATATAAACTACTAATTTAGGCCAAATTAAATTAATAAAGTATTTAAGTAAAACTAAAATCTTTTTGAGACAATTTTCGTATATTCATAAAATGTATTAATTACATACATAATTATATAAAATATATATATATATATATATATATATATATATAACATTTAAAAATCATAAAAATTACAAACTATTTAAGATAACTCACAAACTATTTTATATATATATGTTTTTTTTAATAAAATTCTTCTAAATCGTTTTAAACTAGAGAAGCTCGAAAATTAATTTGTATCGTGGAGGGTCAAAATTAGGTGTCAACACCATATCAATCATTATGTATAATAATAGTTACAATACACAAACGTATAAATAATATAAGAAATATTTTCTTAGTGAAAATGTGTGAGAAAATCATTACAATGTTTGATGATAATGATATATACATGTTGTTTTCAATATTGATGATAATATATATATATATATATATATATATATATAGAAAAAAAAAAAACTTTTCAAAAGAAATCTATTTCAAAAGATATGAGTATCGTGGTCTATGAAACGTGAATAATGAACTATATATAATTTTATATTTGATTATTTAGGAGAAGTCATCAACATAATATACTATTTCTATTCATCCACTTTCTATATTTCAATAAAATTGTAGGTGATGTTTTATCTTAAATGACATTAGTTTCATTTTAAAAAGTTTGTAAAATACTTATGTATTAAAATTCTAAACTTGTGTTTAAATTATAAATTTCAAAATTTACGTTATTTTAATATTAAAATTTTAAAATATATATAATAAAAATCTAAATACGATTTTTTTACGATTGTGCGAAGCACGAGATGATTCACTAGTGTATGGGTAATGGGGAGTTATAAAACTGCTCTTTTTTCTTTTCATTAACGTATTCATTTATATAAAATTTACAAACAGACTCCTTTTAAAACTAATAAGCATAAACACATTTTAATTTAATAAGCATAAACAAAAGGCTTATGCAATTTATGTACTATAAAATTTATAAATCCTCACGTAAATAAAAACTCAAATTAGACTAAATAGCTATCCATCACTATGATTAAAGAATTGTGGAAATATAAATTTTAATAAAATACTAAAAATATAATTAATACAGAAAAATAAAATAACTATATAAAAACATTAAAATTAATATATGATTAAAAAAAACTGTAAAGAAAAATAAATTTCATGAACTATTCCGATGTAATTAACATTTTGATTTTTTTAGTTTATGTTTTAAATAGTTAATATTTTTTTTAAAAGTTAGCTACCTATATTTTAGGAACTATTACTATACATCCATAACTCAAAATTAAATGATAATATTTAAATAAATTTTAAAGTGATCCCACTAATTGTAATATTTAACTGCCAGTACATTTTATTTTTATTTTTTATAAATACAATATTATAATATTTTTTTAAATAATATTGTTATGTTAACAACTTCCTAATTTTTTGACTTTATGCAACTGAAATTTATAATTTTTTTGTTTTTCTTTATTTGAGGAAATTGAGAACGTGTACATTTTTTGCTTTTTTATTGATAAGAGTTAGAATTATTTATTTTTTATTTATTAAAAATGGCTGATCAACAACCATTTTAATTTTCTTTTTTCTTTCCTACTTTTTCAATTCATTATTTTTTAAAATTTTGTTACATTTTTTTTATATTTCATGATTTTTTTAATTAATTTTAGGACGGTGTAGTAGTGGATGGGTAATGGGGAGTTATAAAACTGTTTTTTTGTTAACGTATTCATTTATATAAAATTTACAAAGGGACTTCTTTTATTATTTAAAACTAATAAGCATAAACAAATATATTAATTTAATAAGCATAACCACATATCGATCATTAGTTATTTTAGCCACATATTTTTAATTAGTTTATTAATATTTTTTGTTTCTTTCTGATTTTATCTTCTTCTTTTTTATTTTTTATTTTCTTTTTTATTTCAAATTAAAAAAATATACTTATCCTTTACATAGATTATTATATTTAAAATAATTTTAATTTTTAGTTTTAAAAAACTATAAATTATTTTTCCTTTTCTGACATTATCTTTTTTCTTAAAAAAAATAAAAATTTATCCTTACCCTTTATAT
>JAJOOH010006317.1:0-28183 GCA_029582605.1 Solanum gracilifrons | reverse complement strand
AAATTTATTATTTTGAATACAACTAACCAAACACTCAATAAAAAATAATCCCAACACAACTTATCCCATCATAACTAATCCCAACATAACTTATCCCAACATAACTTATCCCATCATAACTCATTTTTAAACCAAACGACCCCTAAATGATTATATTTTTGGAGCATTTTGAAACTTAAGCCTTTATTTCAAATGAAACTAATATTTTGTAGCATATATAATAATTTAGTAAGAGAATCATGTCAAAATTAAACTAGCTAGTGCTAATTGATGTGATGTTTGCCAAAACAAAAAAAGAAAATTTTAAAAAGTTAAGTCGCATCATGGATGTTTTAGAGCCGTTGGCCTTTGATTATTGCTATTAATAATAATAGTCTTAACATAAAGCAAAATCCCATTATTATCATAACCACTCTATTGATGTTATTTTGGCAAAATTAAAAACTGAGACGAAGTGAAAATTTTAATTTTATGAATTTTGAATCGACGATTTGAAGTGTTGATAATTGAGTTTGAAACTCTATATGTGTATATATTTGAAACTTCTTCCTACAAAATACTTACTGATTTCGACTAAATTCGTACTCAGACTTCTAGCTCCGTCGACTTATTTTTTCTTTAATCAACCACTAATGAACTTGACAACTCTATTCAACCACTGATGAATTTGACAACTCTATTAATTTTTGTCTGCCAAATTTAAATTCGTTTTTCTTTCTCAGCGAACCCTAGATTAATCAATCGAAGTGTTAATGTAATGAAAGTAGGCATAATATATATTTTGTATATTTTTCCAATCTTGGAAATCTCAGGCTGTGTTACACTTTTTCTAAAAAAACGTCTTAGCATGGACTACTTTGAAAGATCAGTTTTATTTTCTTCCATAATATCCAAGCTGGAATATTACTAGATTCATAAATAATTGGATAGATACGTTTAGAATATTCCTTAAATATAAAAGTCGTGTTATTTTATAATTGAATCAACTTTAAAAAATCAAGAAACCTGAATTTAAGAATTTATCGATAGGTAATGTCCAAGTCTCAACTAAAGGGTGGATAGCATGTCAATTAAAAAGACAGACATCCTTATTAGATGATGAAATGAATTTTGAAATTTGTTGACATTCTATTTCAAAAAAAGGTACTATTAATAATCTCATAGTTAACAAAAACATTGAAAGAATTCTCAATAATTTAGCTAGGTAGGCATTGGTAGGTACATGTCCCTATAGTGAATAACTTCGTGTTGTTGTTCGAAGTTGTGATAGGCGAATTTAGGATTTTAATTTAACGAATATGGATTGTTAGTTCATCAATTAACAATGATTCAATAAATATTATAAGCACATATTTTCAATAACAATACATGTATATTAGCTACGAAAACCATAGCCCACAGGGCATGGATTAGATGGTCCATGACTCCATTTGGGCTTACCTTATTAACTCCACTTTATGGGCCAACTAATGGTCCAATTGGTATTCCAAAAGTATGTGGGAAAAATTACGCGATACAACAAACATAACCCTTATATTTACTTGAGATAAAAGTATTTTTTAAGGGGAAAATTATATAAAATAACAAACTATTAATTCAAAGTAAATGTTATAACAACAGTTTCATTTAATTATAATCCGTAGCAAACACTTTGCCATTTGCCTCTCCCCAAAAATCTCGCTCGCCATTCTTCCTATCTCGATCGTATCTCTCACTTTATACAAACACAAATGTATAAATTATGTTTGTATAAAGCTAGAGAAAACTGTATATACAAATACAAATACATACATCTTCGTCCTATACACTTATAATTATACAATACAAATTTTTCCCTACCCAGTTATATTTTGCCTTTCGCTCTTTCTCGCTTTATTCAAACACAAATTATGCAAAATACAATGTATAATTTGTGTTGTATAAGCGAGAGATATTTGATATACAAATGTTTTAATTTGATTTAATTGTATACAAATTCATATTTTATGCAGATATACAAACACAATCATTGAAACATATACATAGTAGTTACATATATACAATTATCTAACTGATATACAAATACAATCACTGCGCTTTTTAGACAGACAATGCATACCTGCGATTTATACAAATGAGATGATCCGTCTATATAGCAAGAATTTTGATTTTAGTAGCAAATACACTCACGATCAATACACATATCTCCTTATTTCAAAAATGTAATATAAGTGTATCGCATAAAATACAACTACATACAAGTAATTTTTGGTGGAGGTTCTGGTGATAATACACGTGAATTTTCAAAAAAATCATTTCATTACAAATTTACAATATTTTTAATTTGCTTAAGCGCGAATATAATAAATTTTTCTTCCGTGCGAATACAATATATTATGAAATATCGACATTTTAAAAAAAAAAAAAAAAAAAAAAAACTTTAAGCAACTATGCAGCAGAAGTTGTCTGTGTTATTAGTGGTCCCGACTCCTGCATATTTTTCAAGTTTGTGGAAGAAAAGAGGTATGTTGGATAGAGCAGTTAGAGACATTAAATGGAAGGAAATATCACCTTCCCTGGGACAACGCCGAATCTGATTTATTTTTTTCATTCCGTTTAAAAAGGTTATATATTTTATATTTTGTAATTATTTAATTTTAAACTATTAATTTTATTTTTAATAAAACGATTTACTATAAATAAAATTACACAAATATCTATCACTCATTATAAACTACAGATTAATAAAGAAATATTTTTTTCCCCTTACTAGGTAGTTAATAGTGGTGATATATGGTGGTGCGTGGCTATTATTGGTGGAGACAAGTTTAATTACTCTGATGACAGCCGCCCTCACACGTGCATTCTGCCATCCCCTGCTACCTAAACCTAATAACTAGCTACAAATTATATAAAATAGTAGTAATAGTCAAATTTAAAATAACATGATCCGAAAATCTAGTTCATTGCACGTACTATATGTATTACTATTAATTAAATAGACAAGTCTTGTTATGGTCCGTGCATGCTATGCTTGGATATAAAAATGAAGAGAGGTAAAACTAAACTAAAACATATGGTTGAAAATAGAAGACATAATACATAAATATCACCCTTAACTTGATTTCATCGGATAACTATGTCCTCCAGCTTTGAGTTTGCACAAGTAAACACACGTATTCTACATGACATAATACACGTATGACATCATATTATGACACAAAATTGTCATGTAGGACGAATGTGCTTATTTATTCAGTTTTATACAAGTTTAAATGCTTACTTGTGCACACACAAAGTTAAAAGTCATAATTACCAGCTAACGTCAAATTAAGGATCATGTTTATATATTATGCTTAAATAGAAATCGTAGCTAATGTGTAGAGTAATATAGTTAGTATTTAGAGTATGTAGAGGTCCTTTTTTTTTTTATATATATATATATGTGTACTAAGGGCGTGTAGTCTCCATCAATGGTACGTACCAACATGGCCATTGTAATATTATTGTCTATTGAGGACGGCGCTCAAGTAGTCACACATTATTTTCCAATTTAATTCCAGATGTGAGATCTACCCACCAACACTCTTTATTTATTCAGATACTACAACGTTCGTAACTAACATATAAACGGTAGTAATATTATAGCCTGTTCAAGTTGTTATTCTCTTTGATATTGCCTTCTCTCACATACATTATAACGATTATATATACTATCTAAAAGTTTAAAGTGTTAAAAAAAAATGAAATACTTCACTAGATATGAAAGAAATAATAATTGAAGAAAAAGTATGGATGGCAGAGGAGCAGGTTAATGTACGTGTGCAACTGCATATAAATCTTCATACAGATTTCTTTATGTTATAAAATTATATTTTTAGATGCTGAGGCCCCTGCCACTATATGTTATAGCTTGGTACTGACTAGTAAGTAGATTGTGTTAATTATAGAGTAAAGTGTAGTTAACTTAATTAGGCTTACGTGAGAGATCCAACTTCCTTTACAGCTTTTTCCTTTTAACAGTCTCTGCACATACTACTTCTTACTTACAATTTATTTGTATTATTACCCACACGTGTATCCTAATTAATGGTACTACAATTATATAGTATCACCTAATCTAATTAACACTAAATGCATTTCTTCTCATAAATTATAAGTTCACTGAAATACTCCACTCTGAACTAGTCACATGATTATATTACAAGTTCATATCTAAAGGCACTTTTTAAGACCTACCCCAGTAAATTATTTTCACATACATTAGAAACTTGATTACCCTGAATATATATACATAACATGAATGGTCTTAAATGCAACGAACGACAATGAACTTACACGATAATAATATACTCAATGTAATTTCATAATTGACAGTCACATAAATCACATGATAGGGGATTACACGAAAATTGCAAACACGTGCTGATACTAAAATGGGTATGAGGCGTTAAACTACCCCAAGTCTAAACCGCAGGACAATAAGACAACACACGACTAATTAACTACTTATATTTTATCCTGATTTGTGATCTTCCAATCCCCTTGAACATGCGCCATATCCTATCTAATTAATTCTCCCTTTGGTCTACCTAAACCCTTCTCGAATTCACAATTGTCAACCTCTTGCACATCTTCATTAAGGCCTCTTCATATGCTTGAATTATCTTAGCCTCACTTTACTCATCTTATCCAGAGGCGAATCTAGGATTTTTCGAACATGGGTGCACCAAGTAAAATGTATTGAAGTGAGAATTGATTCTTAATCCTCAAGGTCAAAAGCTCAACATTTAACCATGAGACTTCTTGTAGTACGGGTGCAAGAATATAATATTATACAAAATCTTAAAAAATATACATATAAAATATCTAATTTTACGAAAAGACCACGGGTGCGGGTGCCCTTTTTTTTGGCTCTAAATTCGCCACTGATCTTATCCACCATTGAGGTCATGACTCCTACCTTATCCTATA
Source organism: Solanum gracilifrons (assembly GCA_029582605.1). Lineage (NCBI taxonomy): Eukaryota > Viridiplantae > Streptophyta > Magnoliopsida > Solanales > Solanaceae > Solanum > Solanum gracilifrons. Next base: position 23,230 of record JAJOOH010006317.1, on the reverse strand, counting down.
TGTCTTCATTCTAATCTTATCCTTCCTCATATGTTCACACATTCTCATTTTTGTAACTACAATTTCTGGATTTGCGAATTCTTAACAGTCCAACACTCCTTCCTATACATCGTGTATATATATATACTCGATCTAACCACCTCATAACTCCCAAAACGAATTCTCATTCATCCAACCCACGACGCTAATATAATATGTAACATTTTTATCGGTCTCTCCCCGTTATGTTGTATTAGAAACTCCATTCCATCCCAAATTACAATTAAAGAAAAAGAATTGAAGCTAAAACAACATATATTTTGGGATTGGAATCATAATAAATAAGATATATAGGGGTAGAGGAGTGATATCATATATAACGTCGTTTTCCTAGTGTAGAGCTCTATGTGTCTGATTAAGGCCATCCCATCCCATCCATCTGCCCAAAAAAATAATAGTATATCTGACTACAACAGTACAGAATGGTAGTAGTATGTATGTTAAAAAACATACTCACACACGCACGCATAAATCTCTCTCTTCTCTTTCCACCAAACCAATTCAATTTCTGCATTTACTTTCTCTCTCTCTCTCCAAAGGCCAAAATCTCTCGTTTTCCTAAATGTATCTACTGCTATCTGAATTCTCTATTTACTTTTACCTATTTTAGTACCCCCTTACCCCAATTTATACTAATTTTCTACCTTACCTTGCATTATTAAATTACATTATTACCCCGTCCATCTTATTTTGCCACTTGTTCCCTAACCTCATTATATTACTCTCTTCTCTCATACTTTCCTTTCTCCTTTGGTTTCAGTGCCTATTTTGTTTTGTTTTGTACTATATAAATGCATGCTACCTCCACTTTAATTTGTTGTTATTATTATAACCACATACATATCTTGAAAATCAATCACTTTTAGAGTTAGAGTTAGAGATGTTGGCAATGGAAGAAATATTGTGTGAACTGAATAGAGAGGAGATGATGAATGAACAAGGTCTTCCACCTGGTTTTAGGTTTCATCCTACTGATGAAGAGCTTATCACTTTTTACTTAGCCTCTAAGGTCTTCAATGCTACTTTTTCTGCTGGTATTCAAATTCCTCAAGTTGATCTCAACAGATGTGAACCCTGGGAACTTCCAGGTACATAATATTATAATACTTATTCAACAAACTTTTTAGAAACTTGAAAATTTCAGGTTTTTAAGTTTGTGTCTGAACATTAAAAGAATTTGAAGTTTTGTAGGTACAAGTTCAAAATCAGTATATATTTCCTCAACTTGTAAATATTATCTTATCAAATTTCATAGTCAAAATTTAAAAATAAATTCTTAATTAATTAATTACAAGAAAATAGAAGTAATTAATTACTCAAAAAGAAGCCTATGTTTTTTTTCAAATCACCCTTATAATTTGTCTCCAACATGTGCTTTTGTCTCGTATGTTGTTAACATATGGTGGAATTTATATACTATATGACAGAGAATAGAGATACTAACTGTTTAATGTATTCTCTATGGCTTTTGTCATTAAAAATATTTAATGAGAGACTATATAGTATATATATTCTTTTCCATTAATATTTGCTTCCTTTATGTCTTTTACAACATCATAGTATTAATTGTCTAAATACTTCCAAGATCTTATTCTCATCATGAGTATTTTATTTTTTTTGGAAATTATTAGACATATCTCTCTTTGATATATCTTCATATCATTAATGAGATACCAACTTCACTAACTTTTCATAATAATACATGTACCCTTTGACCATTCCCCATTATTTGTTGGAAAAATGAAAATAGCTTGCTCATCTCTCATCATTAACTCAAACGGATTCAAAATTTTAAGTAAATACTAGAAAAAGAATAATTTAGAGGTTCTAGATAGTGAATTTCTTAACATAACCGACCCCATATCATATGTGATACGTTAACTCCATTATTTATGACTAGTCTATTATTGTTACTCAAAATTACTAAATTCTACCAAATTTGTAACTCGCAATGTATATAATTTAATTTTGGAAGTGAAAATATTACAGAAGTGGCAAAGATGGGTGAAAGAGAGTGGTATTTTTTTAGCTTGAGGGACCGGAAATACCCAACCGGGTTAAGGACGAACCGGGCAACCGGAGCGGGTTATTGGAAAGCAACCGGTAAAGACCGTGAAGTTTACAGTGCAACTAACGGAGCACTCCTTGGAATGAAGAAAACACTTGTTTTTTACAAAGGAAGAGCTCCAAGGGGTGAGAAAACTAAGTGGGTTATGCATGAATACCGTCTTGACGGTGATTTCTCTTACCGTTACTCTTGTAAGGTACTTGTTCATTTTTAATTTTACATAAATATATACACATATAATTGTTGGGTGTATGAGTTTTTGTCCTTTTTTGGGTTGACTTTATTATATAGTCTCGTGATATGTTAATTCATGATGTGATGTGAATTGATTGATGGATGGATTGACAGATGAATGATGGTGTTTTCATATATTAGTAGGGATTACTATTTATTCACAATTTTCTGATTCATAAAAATCTAACATAATGTATAGTGAAAAATCATGTTGATGTTAATAATTTCATGTTGAAGGGATTCCCTAACCTAAATTAAACTAGGAGTGACTTGAATTATATTTAGAGAAATATTACGTTAGAGAAGCATAAATGTTACTATTACTTGAGTTATGTGAAGGTTACTAATTATTATCAGAAACAACGTTTCTATTTTGAAGGTATGTAGGATTAATAAGGTTTATGTACACTACTCTATTTATATTACATTGAATATGTATTTATTGTTGCTTGGTATAAGTTTAGGACATTTTGGGGGAATGTGATGAGCAACATGAGTTGTTAGGTGCTTTAATGTGATTTAATATGGTTGGCAGGAGGAATGGGTGATATGCAGAATACTACACAAAGTAGGGGAGAAGAAAAATGCAATATATGAAGGGACAGGTGGTGGTGGTGGGTCTACATACCCTACTTTAAAAACATGGTCATCAGCAGCAGCAGTGAATTCACCTTTAACAACAAATCCAAAAACATTACAAATATCACACAATAACCTTTATCTATTTCAGCACCATGAAAATCATGACCTATTGAAATCCCTCTTTAATGTTTCCCAAACAACAAACCTATTACCAATGAATAATAATGTTGCCTTTTCCTCAACCAAAAGATACACAGACAACAAACAAGAGGAGGATATGACAAACAAAAACTCATCCAATAGCGTTGTGATCAATCAACAAATTTGCATGAAATCATCACAAGGCAACTACTTATCCTCTCCGTTATGTTACAACAATAATGATCAAAATGCTTTTGTGATGAATTCCGATTGGAGTAGTAGTTTAGCGGGAATGGAGGAGGGGATTATACCATGCAATTATTTCAATAATGTTGTGATGGATAATTGTCCCATCAAAATTGCTGCAGAATCTTGGCCTCTCCATCTCTAGTAGTATGTAGCTAGTAATTAATTATGACTAGTGTTATGTCATCCCTATAATATAAAGAGCTACCCTTTAGTCATATGTATTTAATTCAGGTTGCTTTATTCTGAAACGTGCATGTTGCTTGTTCCGTTAGTTTTTTTTTTTTTTTTTTTTATATATGTAAGAAAAATATTAGTATATATATAACCTGGTCTATTACTGTTTTAATTTGTTTGTTAGTATATAAGTTAGTTTGATGTAAGAGTTTATAATACGTAAAGCTATTGAGTTTGTTTTGATGATGTCTGTAATTAGATTTACATTTAAGGGTGATTTTAAGAATGTCTATATATGTATATGATGAGATTGGAACCCGACCCGTCTCTTCACCTGATTTTTCATGTAGTCTTAAATTGTAACGATTTGGTATAATTTGTTAGTGATTGATGAACATGATAGTTAGATTGAATATAAGATGAAGTTATACAAATCTTTCATCGATTTTGACTTTGCCTGCCGGTGTCTCTTTATCATTTTTGCTTTGCTGCTCAACGTAAAATAAAAATGATCAATTTAATTTTATCAAAACTGTTGAGTTGTTACCGACTAAGAAAGTAGTTGAAAGCCACTTGACTATAAAGAGAACAATTCGGAAGTCAAAAACAAGAATGAAAGGAAGAGATTGATATATTGACAACCAATCCTCACGGTCAGTTAAGGCTAAGGCAAGCATTTTTCATCGATCTAGTGGCTAGTGAACCAACTAGGACCAAGTATCTATTTTGCAACGATAATGTTGATTGGGTTCATTCCCAAACAGTTATTTGGGCCTTGTGCATGTGGTGGAAAGACATACTCATAACAAAAGGGCCCATATATATAAGAGTCATAATCAAGAATTGCAATGTAAAAAGAGTAGTATAGCATAAATATCACATGTATCGTCAGAATTTTGAATATTCAAAGAAAAACAAACTTTCCTTTCAATCCAAAGCCAATAAAGCACCATGCTTTAAGTCTCAGCGTGCACTGAATTTCCTACTATATATGCATACAATTAATTAATAAAATAAAAACTTTGCTTCAAAGCAAACTTACATACCCTATATAAACCCAACTCTCCCTCTCTATTTCTCATTCATTCTAAACAAAAACAATATTCATACTATACTATTAAAAAAAAATGGCTCTTTTCTCTTTTACAAAATTTTCACTTCTTGTTTTATTTTCAATTTCTCTCCTGGCCTGCACCTCATTGGCTCGCGATCATTCCATCATTGGATACTCCTCTGATGACTTGACTTGTATCGATAAGCTCATAAATCTCTTCGATAAATGGATGGATAAACATGGAAAGATTTATAAGAGCATTGAAGAGAAATTACATAGGTTTGAGATTTTCAAGGAAAATTTGAAGCATATTGATGAAAGGAATAAAATTGTTACCAACTATTGGCTTGGTCTAAATGAGTTCTCTGATTTGAGACATGATGAGTTCAAGAAAATGTATTTAGGACTTAAAGTTGATCAAGATTTGCTTAACAAAAGAGAACAATTATCTCAAGAAGAATTCGCCTATAGAGATTTTGTAGATTTGCCTAAGTCTGTTGATTGGAGGAAAAAAGGTGCTGTCACCCCTGTCAAGAACCAGGGTCAATGTGGTAAGTTCCCTATTTTGGTCACAATAATTACTATATGTTACTTTGATGTGATAAAGTGATAAAATTCTGCGTACGTCACTGTAATGTATGTATGTAGGTAGTTGTTGGGCGTTTTCAACTGTGGCGGCAGTAGAGGGAATTAACCAAATAAAGACAGGGAATTTGACATCCTTGTCTGAACAAGAGTTGATAGACTGTGACACAACTTATAACAATGGTTGCAATGGAGGCCTAATGGATTATGCATTCCAATTCATTGTATCTAATGGTGGTCTTCACAAAGAGGATGATTATCCTTACCTCATGGAAGAAGGCACTTGTGATGAAAAAAGAGTAAATATTATTGTCTTTATGTAGAAAGAATGTTAATTACTTCCCTTTATAATACTATAATTGTTGGTATTAATTGAGGATATTTAAATGTTTTAGGATGAGTCAGAGGTGGTTACTATTGATGGTTACCATGATGTGCCAGCCAATGATGAACAAAGTCTATTGAAAGCACTTGCAAACCAACCTTTGAGTGTGGCCATTGAGGCTTCTACTAGAGATTTCCAATTCTATAGTGGGGTAAACATCCTAATTAATTCTCTCCTAATAGTTATAGAACATGCATGTCATAACATTTTTGTTTCTACGAAAACGTTATCAGTCAAACTTTTCTATAACGATGATGATTGAAAAACGGTATGCATGCAGGGTGTGTTTGATGGGAAATGTGGAACAGATTTGGATCATGGAGTGTCAGCAGTAGGATATGGATCTACAAAAGGAGCAGATTACATCATTGTGAAGAATTCATGGGGGCCTAAATGGGGAGAAAAGGGCTTTATTAGGATGAAGAGAAATACAGGCAAGCCTGAAGGACTTTGTGGTATTAACAAAATGGTCTCTTTCCCACTCAAAAAGAAGTGAACACAACCAAAGTGGCTATATTATAAATGTTTTTTTTCTTCTGAATTAATGCTTTATTTCTGATTCAACAGGCACTCTGTTATCTTTGATTAACAAGTTTTAATGTACTACAACATTTTACGTACGATGTAATAAATTTCTTAATGAATTACTGTTTTTTTTTTTTGGGATTTAACTCTACCTTTAATAGTTTTTAAATTATTTTTTACATAACTTTTCATTTTAACAGATAAAATAGAGAGACATTAATTTTAATTTAGTCAGAGTTAATTAGTAGGGCACATGTTGAAAGTTGTCCCTTATTGGAGAATGATGTGTGGCCGGCAAAGTTTTAAACAAACTTTTCATATTAAGTATACTCTTTTTTTCCATTTCAAATTATCTAGCGTATTTTTTTTTATGTGTTCCTTAAAGAAGATATAATTAGAAAAATTTATTTTCTTTTTATGTTTTAAATATAATTTTTTTATTAAATATTTATTCTATTTATATGTTATTAATATCATAATTGAAGTATTTTACAGTTTTCAAGAACAATTATTACTTAGAAAAAATGATAATAATTAATTTTTTCTTAAACTTTTAAAATAGCAAGTAATTTGTTACGGAGGGAGTATTTGTTTGACCAAGTTGTCAAATCTTATTTATTTTAAAAAATATTTTTAAAATTAGTACTTTAAAAGAGAGTAATAGTTTGTATTTGACTAGTCAATTTGAATTATTATTTTTTTTGTCAATGCAACAATTTGTATTTTTGCTCAAGGCTCCAAAACCAACCGTGTCTCTGGTAAAAAATATTTTTTTTTTCTGCTTTCGAAAGACAGATTTTTCTATTTCTAAAAAATATTTATTTTTTTCTTAAAATTTTAATCAATGGAGATATTACTATAAAGAAATTGAAATCTTGAATTTGAAGACGATGAAAAATCAACTTATGATAATAACTATTGGTATCAAAATCAACTTCATTCTCTACCACATATATGGTCATGAAGTACACTTACCTAATTAAGTCAACTCACTAATATGTACAAATATGAAAATTCATACAAGAAAAGTTGAAAGATATAATTTCACTTTAACAAACACAAGATTTGGAAAATTTAATAATCATTAAGCCCTACCACCAACACTTTGATTTTGATGATCTTCATTGATAACAATATTTTCATTTTCCTCAAGTGATTTTCCCATAGTCTCACTAGTGAAAAAATATGTAGTGATCATTCCCACTACACAAACTCCTGCTAGTAATATTAAAGAGGCTGTCATTCCAATTCCTTCATTATATCCATCGTTTTTATTATGAGAAGCCCATAAAAATCCTATCGATCCGATTATCGCGCCCAATTTTCCTACAGCTCCAGAAATTCCATGACATGTTGTTCTGAAACGAGCAGGGAAAAGTTCCGCGGGCACGATGAAGGTAGTCGTGTTTGGACCGAAATTGGAGAAGAAGAATGTTAGTCCATACAAAAACATGAACCCTATATTGGTGTTATTATTCCAATAGGAGTAATATGGAATTCCAATGGCCAATAAGCTAATTGCCATGAAGAAAAATCCCATTATTTGAATTTTGACTCTCCCAATTCGGTCAATGAAGTACATTGTTGCAAAATAGCCAGGAATTGTTGAACAAATTGCAATAATAGCCTGAATTTTTGCAACTTCAAAAGCTTCTTGAAATGCATTGACATTGTGTTTATTACTTAAATATCTTTTGTATATTTGGGATTGAAACAGATTGCTGCTATAGAAAACAATATCAACTAGGAACCATGAAATTGAACAAGCAAAAAGATCAATGCCATGGTTATGAATGAAAGTTTTGGAGAAGAGTGAATAATTAGAGCTCGGTGAATTTGGTAAGTAAGTAGAAAATTCCTCAACGATTTGACTCGCTGAAATATCAAGTACTTTTTCCATGTCCCTGGCTGCTTGTGGCACATTTCTTTCGACTAAAGCCGTATACCTATCGTTAAAACATATAAGTGAGATATTTTTCTATTCTATGATCTGGAACTTAAAAGTGTGTCATATAAATTGGGATGTACGTAGAGGGTACCTGGCGGTCTCGGGCATCATCATGCGCCAATAATAAGTGAGTCCAGCAGGAATAGCACCAATCATAAGTATTAATCTCCAAGCCAAATCAGCACCATCACTTCCTCCATTAGCACGATTAAAAATTGAACAAACAATCATTGTGACAGTTGAACTAGCAAGTATACCAAATCCTTGCATTGAAAAAACCCCAGCAATAAAAGCACCCCTAGTTTTTTATTAGCAAATTCAGACATAATTGTGGCTGATAAAGGGTAATCTCCACCAATCCCAATTCCCAATAAAAACCTAAAAAATCCAAGACTTAGTAAAACACAAGTCCTAGAGGTACATATTGAGTGTCCACATCCAAATGAGCTCAACACCATTATCATTAGAGCAAAACCGTAGACTTTGCGTCGGCCGATTAGATCACCTAATCGGCCGAAAACTAACTGACCTATAACGGTCCCTAAAAGGGCTGTCACGATCATAGTAGACGTGACAGCCCTAGGGACCTCGTAGAGGTTGTTAGAGTCCCTAGGGGATCCGTAGTAGATTCGACCGATGAGTTTCATGATTGGAGGGATACAAAAGAGGTCGTACGCATCGGTGAATAAGCCCATGCCGGCTATGATAATAGCCTTAAAGTGGTAGTATTGTGTTCTTGCGGAGTCAAGGTCAGTGAGGACTTTGAGTGCCATTTCTTTCTTGGTTTAAGAGGAATGAATATACACAGAATGATTTGTTTGTTTTTAGTTGGATATATGTAGATATTGATGGATTTTTCAAAGCAATTTCGTGGAAAAGGGAAGGGGAAGACTTTGAAATAGAAAAATATCATATAGAAATGTGTGGTTTACTGATGATACTATTGAAGATGCGAATAATTGTGAAACTTGATTATATCATCGTATTAACAAACTCTATATTACGTCACCCGCGGTGGAGCCAAACTCTATATTACGTCATGCTTGACCCGCGGTGGAGTTAATATTTTCACTACAGGGTTCAAAATGTAGAGAAAATGAATCTCCTCAGCTCTACGTGGGTCCTGAGCTCCACTCCCGAGCTTGACCAGTTACAATTTAAATGGAAGAAAATGACCCTAAGAATATCTCAATTGATCGATCTTGATATTAACTTTTACTGATCTCGTATAAAAAGGATTGTGTAAGTAAAATAACATTTGTAATGAATCATAAAATGGGTATTTGATGACTTTACAAAGATTTAAACATTCACGTTTTTCATTGGTTGGAAGACTTGCAAATTCTTAATTAGAGCTGGGCCCTTAAACTAACCAACATAATCTGTCATTCTAATAAAGAATAAACAGAATTCCAATAATGATTGAGAGTTTGAGACTTGATTTAGGGTGGAAAGGTCAAAGTATAAGATTATACATCATAAATACTTACTTGCATCCTTAATATATGCTTCGTATATATATAATTGATGTATTTGCTTCACACCTAACAGTTGTTGTCCCCAACTAATATGGAAACGCAGAAAACTAAGGATCTTGCCCTTGACTATTATATTACTCACACACCATGTAACACATATTTGACAAGACATTTGTTGCTTTAACAGTAAGTAAAATGGATGGACTAATTTTGTATCATTGTTGACAAAATTATGAGATGCTTGTTAGACTCCCAACACTACAATTACAAAAGGAGATTCGTATTTCTTGCTGTTGGCAAACACCTAGTTTTACACATTGTCACTATTACATTTGACAGCATGGTTGCACAGTGAAAACAGCAGGTCGTCAATCACATAATTGACCATATCAGGATGTGATGTTGCTTTCCAATTTGCATATAAGCTCTTTGTAATGAGAAAACAAAGTATTCTGTGCAGAAACTTTGTTAAAACATAATATGTATAAACTAGAGCTCGCTCGAGACATTAACAGACTTGAAAATCTTGCCTACTTACCTTTTCATGGTTTTCCCAGTACTCAGGCAAATAGGGGACTCACAATAAACTGATGAAAAGACAGAGAAAAACATAAGACCATAATGAAGATGGAAAAGAAGTATTTTTTCCCCATAAAAGTACACACTTGATTCAAAATCAAGTCAACATTACCAAAATCTCGAGTGGAGCATATAATGCAAAATCCCTTGGTGTACAGGTATGGCTACCTAGAACTTCAGAAGTCGTTCCTGATGCCTTGTTATATTTCATTACAAGAGTTGTGCAACAAATAGAATTCCCATGTCTCATAGAGGGGGGAATGTGGACCAAATAGAATTCAAGGAGCTGGGAAAGAGCCATTGTACCAATTCTCAGGCAAACCTTCAGCTGAAACCAATGGTATCTGAAATTTCATCACAATGACTTCCAAAATGCCATCTGTTCTAAACTGTGGGGAACATAATCTGGGATCAACAGGTCCTGGCAAATTGAACGATATGGTAAAAGGCCCAGGGGACGGAAGCTGCTGAACTTTCATCTCATAACCCTTGAGTGAGTTTTTCAAAGCCTCACTCTCTGTAATCACACCTTCTATCCGGACTCTCCCTTCTCTTTGTATGTCAAATTTGATATTACCTGTACAGTATACACACATCAATTGATTGTTAAATTCCATTACTTAAAAGTTTTGCTTACCTTCACATTAAGCATACAAGTCAAGTGTACGTGAATTGCTATAAGTTGATAAAATTGTAATTGATTTTAGAATCTACAATTTTAATAATTTGAGGAAAATAGTAAATGATACTCTTGCTTTTAATATAATATAGATCATACTCTTGCACAAAATTTACAAAAACCTAATGTTACAATCATCTTACCACTGCATAGCAAGTGTTTATAATTCAGGAGACTTACCCAACCAACCCCAATTACTTAGTGTAGCCGTGTAGCTGAATTGATTGATTGATAATTGATATCAAGTGTTTGTAATACATTCTTATATTCCAATTTCTAGGAATGACTCATTTCAGAATCATCATATTATGATCAAAGAGATTTAAGTATGTGTATGCATCATTTGTGTTCAGGAGACACCTCAATGATTGGGAAATACCAAGAGTAACAAAATTCTTCAGCACCATCAACCAATTCAGTGGTTGGAAGGCTGGACAAGACATCCTACAGTGGCAGGGAAATAGTAACGGGACTTTTAAAGTAAATGCAGCCTACAGGAAGATGAACTAACCAAACCAGCAGATACTTCGATGGCCTTGGAAACACATTTGGAAAGCCAAAATCCCACACAAAGTAGCTTGCTTTGTCTGGTTATTGGCTAAGGAAGTAGGGCTGACACAAGATAACTTGATGAAAAAGGGGATCCCTTTATGTTCGAGATGTTTTTTCTGTGGGGAAACTGCAGAAACAGTGGTTCATCTATTTATACATTGCAAGTTCACAAGTCAACTATGGAGATTATTCCTATGTCTCAAAAACATATCTTGGTCCATGCCAGGGAAAATCACAGAAGCATTACACAGTTGGGAAGAAGCAGGAGTTCACTGAACTCCAAAAAACAGAAACAACTGGAGCATTGTACCTGCAGTATGGTGGACAATATGGAAGTAGAGGAACCTTAGAGTCTTTGAGAATATGAAGAATACTATAGAACAAGTCAAAATGAATTGCATTCTAATTGATGTCTTAGACTCATTCTAAGGATAGGATAGTAGATGTTGAGTTCTTTTGTAAATATGGTACTGTGTTACAGAAATAGAAACAGTTACCTATGCCAAAAAAAAGAGAGTATGTGTATGCATCAAATAATCAGTGTTGCACCTAGAGATGGCAATGGGGCAGGGCGGGTTGAAGTGGGTTTTTAAAAACTAATGCGGGAGGGGGGGGGGGGGTTTGGGTTGCGGGTATACGTGATTTTGTGTGGGTTCAAACTTTAATTTAACTTTTTACATTAATAAGAGTAATAGAGCATTATTTATTAAGATAATTTCTTTAAAACTACTAAAATATTTCAAGATAGTTAATGAAAATGGTTCAATAATAATTTCTTACATGTTTCCCAATTAACCTTTAAAAAATAATTTTTTAAGTCATTATCTATTAAACTAATACAACTTAATGAAAAAATGAAGTTATTTTTATGAATTTTATTTTTAGTATCAAACTTAACTAGAAAAAATAAAATATTAAAAAAATTATGTGAGGCGGGTTCATGCGGGACGGGTTGAAAATGAAAAAAGTTGTTATGCGGAGCAGGGAGGATAAAATTTTTTGCAGGTTAAGCTCAACCCGCCCCGCACCGCCCCCATTGCCTTCCCTAGTTGCACCCATTAACTATACCCACTCCAGAAAATAGACAATAGTAACAATTAACCTGTAGAGAAATTCTTTTAGAAGCACTTACATTTATGCCTTACACCAGGAAGCGCAACACGAAAAAGGTATGCATTCTCACTACTGCCTATGTCAACCAACCCAAGTGGCGGTCCATTTGGACATGTTTTTGCAGTCCCAGTCAGAATGATATCAGGTTTGGCATGAGACTTTGCAGATTCATTTGGATTCATGTTTTACAGCAGTACCAAGCAAGTTACCTCCCTGCAGTTTATAAGATAACGACTTTAGCTTCAGGGGAAAAAGTGTGAGGTGGCTCTGCAGATATTTCTAATTTCCTGCTTACACATGTGTCAAGCAAGATAGCTTCCTGCAGGCTATAAGACAAAGAAGTTAGCCTCAGGGATTAGAGCATAGAGAATTTGACTGCTGATGCATTTACATATGTATTAAAGATTTCACTCACTTTGTAGGATTGAATCGAAGAAAAAGATCAGAGGAAGAGTGTGACTCTGACAAGAAAAAGAATAAGCATAGACTGATCCTTCCTCAGTGTTGTTAAAAGCGCTGAAGCTCTCGCTTTAAGCGAGGCGACAGGGTTGCGCTTTAATGCCTTGAAGCGAGGCGATAATGAAAAACGTGCGCTTCTATCCCAAAAGCGAGAAGCGAAAGCTCGCTTAAATGAGATAAGCGCTAATTAGTTTTTTTTTTTTAAAAAAATTCTGAAGGTTTTTTATAATGTCTGTAAATATACTTGCGCACATCTTTCCAATTATTTTCCCTCCTTGGTCGACTGTTGCTACAGGTTAGTTCTCTTCTCTTCTTCTCTTTATGTTTCTCTGCAGTGCTGCATATGTTTCTCTTCTTCTCTTTCTGGTAACTAGGGGTTTTTTCCCTTCAATTTTCTGTTTCTAATGCTACTGAAGTGGTGTTACTCTGTTCTTTTTTCTTCTGATTTGAGGTTCAAAGTTACTGCTCTGTTGCTCTGTTCGTAATGTGTATGATTTATCAGGATTATTGACTATCTATTTACTTTTATAATCTAAGAATATGTTACCTCTATTCAGTTCTTGATTATTTATCTATACATATTTAGTATTTTTTTATTTTTATACTAAATACCGCTTTATTTGAAAAAAAATGTGTGTGTCGCTTCACATTTTTCGCTTTTGGGAAGCGAGCCCTCATCGTTTTTTTCCGTTCTCACTTCCCACCACCACCACATTTACCCTAACTAAAAATTTATATCAAATTAATGTTTGAATGCATAAAGTATGTATTTATTAATAACGCCAATCAATCAAATATGCTTCAAATCCAATATTAGTTGGGCCTAGTTGTTTGAATCATATGTATTTATTCTATCCTATTCAGGTGTGTTTTCACTCCACTCTTAAATATTTTGCCTATGTGGAAAATTAGTACTCCCTCCGTCCCATATTAGTAGGGCAGCTTACTAAAAATATTTGTCCTATATTACTCGATCACTTACTAAATCAGGATAAAATTGATTAATTTTTTTTCCATTTTACCCCTACAACTAATATGGCCTTTGGAAGTTTAAACAAATTTTAAAGATCCAAGAATTTCTTTTTTCAAGTGGCTAATTAACATGAACAAAGGGTAAAATCGTAAAGTTGATCGATCTCTTAATGATTTCTTAATCACCATGTAAAACAGAAAGTGCTCATCTAATATGGGACAGAGGGAGTACTAGTAAGATTTGAGGTTCCCTAGATTTTCCACACTACCCTTACAAACAAATTTCTAACCAAAATCAAGACTCCTGACGGACATTGCATGAAACTTAATGAAGTGTGCTACAAGAAACTTGCAGGGCTCGATCCTTCTCAACCCTCCAATCTACAACTGTTTTACATGCATCAACACCTGAAGAGAAATCAGCAGTGAAACAAGCTCTAGGGTCCTTTACATATAACATCAATCCGTAAGTCCACGCTTACATATAAATATAGCCTAAAGGATGCTACGAATCTAATATATAAGTTGATTTATCTACTCCAGAAAAAGTTCCTATCCCTATTTGAGGGAATCTTCACTGACTTAACCAAAAGACTTGATTACATGCTTCAAACCAAAGAGACACCACCTACAGCTGACCATCATAATCACGAAGAGTTTAGCCATAGCAGGCAGGAACTGGACACAGGACATTTCACATTTAGCTTAGTTTAAAGGCAACATATTTCTCCCCAAAGTCTTGAAAATACAAACAAGCTACACAAAGACAGGAAACTTACTGTGCTGACCACCCGAACGAACAATTAAATCATAAGGTTAATTTATTCCCCATTTCACTCATTAGGACAGCCTAAAGCCAAAGATGAGAAAACGATAAAATAGCCATGAAAGATAGGATTTTTAACACTCTTATATCAGTCTATAACATGAAAAGGGCAGCATCACATCAAGAATGGCCCTTTACCGAAAAAACTCCAGCATGAACATTTGATTTGCCAAATCAGTAGCAAGCACACCACCAAAATATTTTGAACCAAAAACATCACAGAAAACAACAAATTCACTGAAGCAAAACCGATAGCTCTGTAAAATCCCAGACAAAACCCTAGTAAAGTAATATTTAGAAAAAAAAAAAAAAAACAACAACTAGCAAACAAAAAAGGAAAGAGATAAACTGAATTACTTTACTGCTCTCTCCTTTGAGGAGATTCGTAGCCAAAATTGAACGCCGCTCTACTTCAGCTTCTGCAGGTGAACTTTCTAGAGTGACCTTCTTTTCTTCTTCTTCTTCTTCTATTACAAGTGAGATGAGAAAAGGTCGAAAATAGTCCCTTATTTTACATTAAGATTCAAAGACATCCTCTAATTTTTACATGGAGTAATAATAATCCTTTATATTTGTAATATTAGTGCACTTTTGATTCTCCACCAAACTAAATGTCACAAATTCTTGAAATATTTTTTTTTGTGAAACACGAAGTAACACATTATTATTTATTCTGTGTGGAATGATAGTAGTAGCGAAAAAAGAAACTGCTCTCTGTGCTTTACCGAAAAAGAAAGTAACAAGAAATAAATGATTATCATATAGAAACAAAACTAGTAAATTAAATTGACGGAACTCTTACATTCCAATCAAGACATATATTAAAAAAAAGAGTATGTTTGTTAGGTTTAAATAATTACACCTAATTTAGACCTATTTAATCAGTTTTATTAATCACGATATACTATTTGTCAAAAAGTCACAATCACCATCTTTTTTATGTTGTCGGATCAATTGTATCCAGCAGCTTTAAAAGACTATCCATATATCTGAGCAATGTGTGTATGGACGAAATCAATATCATATTTTATCAGACTTGAGAGCAATTCTTTCCATTGTCGTCTAATACCCCAATATAGCATAATCAAGACATGGATTACAGAAAGAAGAGAGGCTGACAAATAGAAATGACGAAGGACAAGTGCTCATCAATTTCTTGCTTCCTCGTGTAAACTTGGACAATTATATTGGTGGTCTTGCAATGGAGCAGGCACTAAAGGCCTAATAGTAGATGGAAAAACAACATCATCTGATTGTACTATAACAAAATGAACTATGACAGTTAACCATATTTGTAGAATCCTTTTTTTCTTTTCTTTTCTTTTCTGTGTATTTTATGCTTAATTGTATTTATGTGTAATCTTTTCTATGCTCAATTGTATCCACATATTAGAGATGTAATGGGAGCAGCTATCCATCTGAACAATCAAGATTTAGATATCATCTATGATTAAGTAGCAAAAACTTCTGGATATGTATTTACATTAAAAATGAATTCTGTTGCCAAAGGGATTTCGCTTATTAAAGATAGGCCGGTAAAAAAGAATGTGTGGCTGGTTTTCCGGTCCTAATCATTTTATGATTGAAGAAAACTAAAGCTAGGTGTGCAAGTAGAAGCAATATGACATGATACAAAACAAAACAAAATAACTCATACAAGAATTCCTTTGAATGGGTCCATAAGCAGCTAACATAACAAAAAAAGTTTACACTATATAAAATGCAACAGAAACTGGCTGAATAATGTTGCAATATCAGGTAGTCTCTGCTGTGAAAGATATTGATGCAAGAAAGGAAAATACAGACAGAATTTCAGTGCCATAATACTAAGGATTCTCCAGAGTAGGAAGATGGTTTTAATTAAGATTACAAGCTAAACATGTCCAATTAATCAGATGACTCGGGCAGCTCATCAATTTAACCAGACCTACCAATCCAACGTTTAAACGCAGTTCCTTTCAAAATACCATTTGAGTCTAACTTGGCCCTTACAATTGTGGATCAGCAGGTCCTGGCAAGGTGAAATTGATGGTGAAGTGACCTAGAGGAAATATCCGTCGAGTTCTTCTGTTGCATACAGTTGGTGCCGTACTGCTTGTTCTTTCCCCAGCTCTTACAATCCCTTCTACCTTGACATTCCCATTAGGAAGAACATTAACTGACAAATTGCCTGCAATACAACTGTCCACTTGGTCATTTCTCTTAAATAATTAATAATATTTTCAGCATTATGAGTATCGGTTTTCTAATGCTTAAAACTTCTTCGAGTATGATTCAGTATTGATTTTTGGATAATACAACCTTTGTACTATTCGTAGTTGTTATACAATAAACCTTTGAAGCGGATAAGCCAATTGTGGGGAAGGCTAGACTTAATAAGCCATAACTTCCAAGAAAGATTTCCTATCAAGGGAATCCGAACCAACTCTCTGTTTTTTAGAAGTTGTGATTCTTGTCCATGAAAGAGGAACAGTCTGGTTCCAGATCAGCCGTTCATTCAACACTGCTACAACTGGAGTACATACCTGTTGAATGGCAGGAGGGTTTTTCTAATTATGTTTTTAACCTAGTTTTACAGGGAAGCACATGCAGATTTTCCCAAAAAGCAAAACTGTCGAGATAATTTCATTTTCTAACTTCTTTCTAGCTGTCTTTGCTGGTTTAAGTTCCAACTGATTCAAAAGTTTAATGTTGTTAGTGGCACTACTTTTAGGAGTCTTTTATGGTTCCAGTTAACTAGCTCTACGAGTCCTAATTAGTTGATGTTAGTTAGTTAGCAGGTCATGGGTTAGTGCTAAACTAGTGCCCTATTGTTTCTTTCCAAGTTCTATTTAAAGACTTGTAATAGAAAAAGATCAAGTTTCTCTCTGTTAACATCTTATTCGAACAATATGCATTGAATGATGGATAGAGATTATTACGAGTAAATTTTTCAATGTGTTATATAGAGAAGGTAACAAACTAACCAAGGCTTCTTGCAACAGCCGGTAGGACAACCTCAAACTTGTATGAAATTGCAGTTATAGTGATAGTCACTGTATCATTAGAATCTCCTTCTCTCCCCTCTCGGGCTGCTCCAGTCCGTATGACATGTGCGTTGAATGTAAATGGATATTCAATACTCATATTCAAGTTTTCAGTGTTTCCTTCGAAATTTCTTCCTGCAGATTGTAAAACTCTAGTGTATTAAGGCCTTGAACAATATGCATTGTTTGAATACTGGAAGAAGGAAGGAACTGATAAGGCAAGTTAATATATGTACGATGTCGGTAAAAATAGAAGATTGGCTCATTGCACTACAAGTCACAGCGGAGATTTAACATGCCAGTTCGAAGAATGGAGATTTAGCACAAAATTTTAAAGCGCAGAAGTAAATGCCTTTTTTGCATACCTTGCTCTGCAGAAATGGCAAAGCACAAATCTTTGTAAAGGAGTAAATCAGTATTTTGGAACTCACAGAGGGTTCTACTGAGCAAAAGAAGATAAAAAAGAACTAGGGATTTGGGAATCCAGTGAGGTTTTCAGTGAAACTCTCTACATGTAAATGGTTGAATCAGATCTATGTCAAGAGTAGTCTTGTTTGTTTCTCAAGTTAGCAGCATTCATGCACTGTTGTCGAAAGTAGAACAGACATTAGTAATTCAGTTTACTAATCAGCACTTCATACGTTTCAAAGAGGATTTACATAATTAAGAATCATAATCTCATGCTTAATGTCTATAATTTAATGCTGAACTATGGTTTCTGTCTAATAACAACAACATTGCCTAGCCTTCTATATGATTCTGAATGTTGAACTGTTGTTTAGATCTTTCAAAAGCAGAAATCTAGTAGATGTCATATTTCAAATAATGCCTACTTAAAGCAGCAAATAGACACATTAAGTGGTGCTTCCAAAGATATAGATCCAAGATCAAAGTGGAAGAAACAAGTGATCCAGCTTTAATATATCTTTTGTTCTGCTTATACTCCTAATTTTAGACAAAGCTCATGTAATTTCATCACCCTATGCATTTTCCGGTCTGAATTCCGCTTTATACTAGTTCCCTCTCCACCAACTACACATGTTAGACAAGAAACCTTAGATCATCTACGTGGCATCATATAGCAACTGAACAAGCCAAAAATGAGTTGAAATACAAATCCTAAAAAATGCCACAACTTACCATGGCTCCTCCTAGTGCTAAGAGATGATAGCAAAGAAACAGATCATAGGATAAGAAAGCCATAAAGCAAAAACTTTAAATAAAGAAGAACACAAATGCTTTTCATTGGTCAATCGCCAGAAACAAAAAAAAAATCAGCTTCTTCATCATGGCTAAGATGTGTTATAGAATGTATATAGACTTGATTCCTAGTAGAATACATAGCCTTATTTAGATAGCAGATTTGTAGGAATTAGCAGATTCACAGGAATCATCTTTTATTTCTTTCTTAAGTTAGCACACAATCTATTGTATTTATACATTGCTTACCTATTGGAATAAGATACCTTCTTCCATCTGATTACATGGTATCAGAGCCTATAGGCTCGATTCATATTCAGGAATTGAGAACTCTTCTCTGTTTATTCGAGAAAGAACTGATCATTTCAGTCGTCTCCGGCGTCGCCTTCTGTTTCAGCGCATCCCGAGTTTTCTCTTGTGTTTAAAACAGCATTTGGAGAGTTTTCAATTCCAGGTTACTCTCTTCCCTGTAGCTTCTGCGAATTCAATTTGGTATTCATCTTTTGTGCTTCTGCGGCTGCACTTCTTCTAGGATTCGAATTATTGTTGGATTTGTGGGTTGCTTGTGGTGGTTATCCTTGGTTTCTTTGTTCTTTGTTGTTGCTGCTGGGATTGGGATCTGCAACTCTGGGTTACACGATCTGCTGGAAATTTTCAATTTTATTCTATTTTAAGTTGTGATATTGATTTTCTCTAAGTTTGCTGAACATTGACTTTGTGTCTCTGTGATTGGGCTGCCTGTGGGTCCCTCTTTTAGCCTTTCGGATTATTCTCTTAGATACTGTCTCTGCATTTCTCTTCATTTAACTTCTGAAGTTGAAACTAAAAATGGATGAAAGTGAGAGAGGAAGCAATCACAGAACTCAAGCAACTAATGTTGTTACTAGTCAGTCTTCTGATAATGTGGCTTTGGTTTCTACGGAGAAATTTGCTCAACATCAAAAATCATTGATGGGATCCACTTCTGTTAATGCATTTTCTGAGTCAGATAAGATATGCCTTATTACCTCTTCAAGTAAATGGGTGATTGATTCAGGTGCCACAAATCACATGACTGGTAATCCTAATATTTTTTCTAGCTTTCGACCACACAATGCACTATCTCCAGTTACTGTAGCTGATGGCTCAACTTGCAATAGTGTTGGATCTGGGACTGTCAAACCAACATCCTCTATTACCTTGTCATCTGTGTTAAGTCTACCGAAGTTAGCCTTTAACTTGATTTCTGTCAGCAAAATTACTAGAGATCTGAATTGTTATATCTCGTTCTTTCCGAATTATTGTTTGTTTCGTGATCTTACGACAAATCAAGTTATTGGTAAAGGACATGTATCTGATGATCTCTATATCCTTGATGAATGGGATTCTCGATTAGTTGCCTGCTCGAGTGTCGTGTCTCCATTTGAAGCACATTGTCGATTGGGACATCCTTCTCTGCCTTTGTTGAAGAAACTTTGTCCCCAGTTTCAAAATATTCCTTCATTGGAATGTGAATCATGTCGATTTGCAAAACATCATCGCAGTTCAATGGGTCCAAGGGTTAATAAGCGAGCTGATTCAGCTTTTGAGTTAGTTCATTCTGATGTTTGGGGACCATGTCCTGTCGTTTCCAAAACAGGGCATAAGTATTTTGTCACTTTTGTGGATGATTTCTCTCGGATGACTTGGATTTATTTTATGAAGAGTCGCTCAGAAGTGTTTACCCATTTTTGTGACTTCTGTGCTGAAATCAAAACTCAATTCAATGCTTCAGTACGTATTCTAAGGAGTGACAATGCTAAAGAATATATGTCAGAATTGTTTCAGTCATACATGAGACAAAACGGTATTCTTCATCAGTCTTCATGTGTTGACACACCCTCCCAAAACGGCGTTGCTGAGAGAAAAAATAGGCACCTACTTGAGACAGCTCGAGCACTTTTGTTCCAAATGAAGGTCCCTAAGCAGTTTTGGGCAGATGCAGTCTCTACAGCTTGTTTTCTGATAAACCGCATGCCATCGACTGTACTTGTTGGTAATATGCCTTACGGAGTTCTTTTTCCAAACAAGTCACTATTTCCGGTAGAACCTAAGGTGTTTGGGAGCACATGCTATGTTCGAGATGTTCGACCATCTGTTTCCAAGTTAGATCCCAAGGCATTAAAGTGTGTTTTTCTAGGCTATTCTCGCCTTCAGAAAGGATATCGGTGTTATTCTATAGAACTTGGCAGATATCTTGTGTCAACTGATGTGGTATTTTCAGAGACTACACCATTTTTCTATGCACCTCCCATTTCTACAAGTCAGGGGGAGGAAGATGAGTGGTTAGTCTATCAGGTTACTCGTTCTGTGACAAAACAATCAGATGATGTGGCTCTCCCATCCCCTAGTTTTTCTATTGAGCAGGAATCGACTATTGTGCCTTCAACAGCTCCAGTAAGACCACCAATTGTTCATGTTTACTCGAGGAGGCAAGAGACCGAAGATACATGTCCATCACCAATTACTTCATCACCAGATCTTGATCTCCCTATTGCTCTTCGCAAAGGTACACGGACTTGTAAATCCACATATTCCATTGCTAATTTTGTTTCTTATGACCGTTTATCCTCGACATCTAGATCCTTGATTATTTCTCTAGATACTGTTTCTATACCTAAAACAGTGAGGGAGGCTTTGAATCATCCTGGATGGTCTGAAGCAATGGTTGAGGAAATTCATGCCTTAGAGGAAAACCGCACTTGGGATTTGGTGGATTTACCCAACGGAAAGAGACCAGTGGGATGTAAGTGGGTGTTCACAGTTAAAGTTAATCCAGATGGTTCTGTGGCAAGACTTAAGGCCAGACTTGTGGCTAAAGGGTATGCTCAGACATATGGAGTGGATTATTCAGACACATTTTCTCCGGTTGCTAAACTCACTTCTATTCGCTTATTCATTTCTCTAGCTGCTTCAAAGAACTGGCCTTTACATCAGTTGGATATCAAGAATGCTTTCCTTCATGGTGATCTTCAAGAGGAAGTATATATGGAGCAACCACCTGGTTTTATTGCTCAGGGGGAGTATGGGAAAGTTTGTCATTTGAAGAAGTCATTGTATGGCTTGAAGCAGAGTCCTCGAGCTTGGTTTGGAAAGCTCAGTGAGGTAGTTCAAGAGTTTGGATTGAAAATGAGCAAATGTGATCACTCAGTTTTCTATCGGCAATCAACAGCTGGCACTATCCTTCTTGTTGTATATGTTGATGACATTATCATCACAGGAAGTGATTATATGGGCATCTCTTCTCTAAAGTCTTTTCTGCATAATAGGTTTCATACGAAAGACTTAGGTCAGTTGAGATACTTCTTGGGAGTAGAAGTAAATAGAAGCAAGAAGGGAATTTTTCTATCTCAGAGAAAGTATATTCTTGACCTACTTGCAGACACCGGGAAGTTGGCAGCCAAACCTTGCAGTACTCCAATGGTTCCCAACGTGCATCTTATGAAAGATGATAGTGATCCTTTTGATGATCCAGACAAATATAGAAGGTTAGTTGGGAAATTAAACTATCTTACTGTGACTCGTCCAGATATTGCTTTTGCGGTAAGTGTTGTAAGCCAGTTCATGTCATCGCCTACGATCAAACATTGGGAAGCTTTGGCACAAATTCTATGTTACTTGAAAGGTGCCCCTGGACTTGGAATATTGTATAGCAATCACGATCATACCCGTGTTGAGTGTTTTGCAGATGCTGATTATGCTGGATCCAAAATTGATAGGAGATCGACTACTGGCTATTGTGTCTTTGTTGGAGGAAACCTAGTATCATGGAGGAGTAAAAAGCAAAGTGTTGTATCTCGATCAAGTGCAGAATCCGAGTACAGAGCTATGTCCCAATCTACATGTGAGGTTATGTGGATACATCATCTTTTAATGGAAATTGGCCTAAAGCATCATACACCAGCAAAACTTTGGTGTGATAATCAAGCTGCTCTTCATATTGCCTCAAATCCGGTGTATCATGAGAGAACTAAACATATTGAGGTTGACTGTCATTTTATTCGTGAGAAAATTCAGGAGAACTTGATTTCCACTGGCTATGTGAAGACAGGAGAGCAACTGGCTGATTTGCTCACAAAGGCATTGCATGGAGCTCGAGTTGACTACCTTTGTAACAAGTTGGGCATGATCAATATTTATGCTCCAACTTGAGGGGGAGTGTTATAGAATGTATATAGACTTGATTCCTAGTAGAATACATAGCCTTATTTAGATAGCAGATTTGTAGGAATTAGCAGATTCACAGGAATCATCTTTTATTTCTTTCCTAAGTTAGCACACAATCTATTGTATTTATACATTGCTTACCTATTGGAATAAGATACCTTCTTCCATCTGATTACA